>OY992894.1:91197000-91317000 GCA_963921405.1 Cepaea hortensis | reverse complement strand
CTCCGTGCGAAATAAAGGTAAAGGTTGAAAAATAGTGTTAAAGGGCAAGAGGGCCGATTACATTGCAATGGATTTTATCCTACATGGCTTGGTCTATTTCCACAGGACTATCTGCCGACAGCATCACACAGAACACAATCTCTGTAGCCCATCGACGGCCCAGGAATCACCGAAACAATTGCACTCGTGAACCAGTGAAGTAGACCGGAATCGAACCCACAACCTTAGAAACGTACAGCAGGCGATATAACCACTTCGCCTATAAAAGTATAGATAAATGACTCCTCTTTACACCATATTTTACATATCGTCATGGCAACATATTTGTAGACCAATCAGCACTCGGTATGTGGTGTGGTCATTGGCTGGTGATCAGTCTGTACACTGACTTATCTGTCCCTTGAGTACTTTGACCGTTGCATGCATAGACATCATAGTGGCCAGGGCCTCATGTTGCAACGTTGAACCATTAGTTTCTGGTGGCGAGAGTTCAATGCTGACCTGTAGCACTGGATGCACGAAAGGAATTCTCTCTTGTATCACACATCCACCAGTTCTTGTCAATGATGCGTCTCCCCTAAAAGTACATTGTAAGTCAAGATTAGGGAGAGTTACAACGGCATGATTAGAAAACAGTTTTCTATTTCTGTGTTCTGCTACCCACTGTGGTGTGCACACCACCTTGTTGGGTTTGCCCTTCTGTGTCCCTACAGACAATACTGATGGGGTGGCTAACATAAATTTCTTGTCTACTGTATTACAGAACTGCTTGATGTGTAACAGACTGCTCACATCTCTCATCATCTGAAACGTAAATTGTCGCCCCTTGTCAGGCAAAATTTCATTAGGGAAACCAAAACCAGAAAGTATCGCTAATAATGCTTCGGCCGCCGCTTCTGTTGTGCTGTATTTTACAGGAACAGGTTTTTGCCCGCTAGTGTACCAATCAATCTTGATATCTCTCTATTCTCTCTCCATTACATTATATCAACCACCTCTCTCTCTCTCTCTCTCTCTCTCTCTCTCTCTCTCTCTCTCTCTCTCGCTTATACTCTCACTATATGTATTCTCTCTCTCGTATATATTTTCTCTGTTATACTCTCTCTTCTTACCCCTCCTCAGCTCTCTCTCTCTCTCTCTCTCTCTCTCTCTCTCTCTCTCTTCTCTCTGTATTATATTCTCTCCCTACTGAATTCTCCCTCTCTCTAATCTCTCTCTCTTTCTCTCTCTCTCCTCTCTCAGCTATATTTCTTCGGGACTGTCTCTTGTCTCAATCAATTAATAAAAGCAATAACCATTAATTTACCTACAAACATCATGCAGCGACACAACTAATCCAACCAGCCAGGTAAAAAGACATATTCGAGTTATAATGTTCAGTTCTGTTTGGCTTGCCATAATTATTTTGTTATTAACCTGGCATTTCCCCTTAGCAAACGACATCTAAATTATTAGATTATCCTTCCCTGGACAGTTTTATTGTAATATCGATTTTGTTTTTGACGAATAATGCCACATCATCTTTTAGTAAACATTTCCTAGAAAAAATACATTTTTAGGACGTGATGTTTTTAAAGGGTCAATTGGTTGTTTATCTTTTATAAATATATAGCAAAGGGTCAAGGTCCACCTTGACGGCCAGTTTGGCATGTTAGAGGAGTACGTATGTTTTAATTAACAATTGCCATTCGATGGTTGGTTGTGTGTTGTTGGCACTGCGTTAATAGTTGTTATTGCTATTGGCACTTAATGGGCAGTTGTAGTTGTTAGTATTCGCCCGGATTAAGTTAGCAAAGAAAAGGCATTTCATAATTGTATTATACGGATAATATTTGTTTGCTCAGATACATGGAGGTTTTCGCAATTGGGCGGTTACAACCGATTTTGTGCACCGTAACATGCGTGTTTTTACGCCAAGGTGGAGCGGATGTAGAGGTTAAGAATTTGAAAAATACAATTAATATTACATAGGGTGAGATAAGAGGAATGCGGATGTAGGGTCAGAAAGGTTGCATAGAAATCCCAAGACAATGGCTGAGCCACAAACACAGTGGATTGTTATAATCACGTAGATGTCAGTCTGAATCACCACGGAAGAAGAACGTGCTAGAGAGAGAATAGACAAAGGGAAACCAAGAATGGTATTTGCAGGAGAAGTGGTGATTGGAAGCAGTGGTTAAATGACGTCTCTTGGGAGGTCCCAAAGAGACTGAATATAGAGAGAAGGAAGCGATGGGTCTGGGCATTCAGGCTGGGGCTAAGTGGAGGAACTTAGCCAGGCAGTTGAGTTCTGGGGCTAAGTTAGGATAACATTTTAAGGATAACTTAGCCAGGAGAGTTGAGTTATTTGGGCTGCGTTGAGTAAATTAGCCAGTTACTCGGGTGTTGGGCTAACGTCAAGCTTAGCCAGGCATTCAGTTGAGTTCGGACACGGGAAAGAGTCCGGCGCGACAGGTTATGTCACAAGGCCGATCGAAGGCAGTATTGTGTATATACCTGTTCTAATATGGTTCCTGAAGATGGTGCATGTTTTCATCATATCTCTGTTCATAATCAATAAAATTGTGTGCGCGAAAATCGGTGTTCTCCATTGCCTAATAGCTGTTCATAAATATACCTGCAGAGATACAGACATACCTCTGGACATAACCATAGCCATTTTTATCTGTCAGCAGCATTGTGACATGCACACAGAAAGTTTTCGTTTTAAATTTGCGATTACCGTGGGTTAACCAATACTCAACATTTAAAAAAAATTAGTACCTCAGCAAAAGTATAATTTATTTACCCACTTCATATGATATAGAATTCTGAAGTATGCATCTGACGAGATGCAGCGCAATGAATCAGTCAATAAACTGTGCATTATATTGATTGTGGCTTCCTTGTTTAAATATTGAACCATTCCAGACAATTTCACCTTTATTGTTAGTGTTGACGGATATAGGGTGTATTTTTAATGACTGTGCAGCTTTTAAAAATATTTCCCTTCCAAGTTTTGTATTTACCTACTGTGGAGTTCATGCAACACAATGCGACATAATAGGTAAAGACAAAACTTGGAACGGCAATATTTTCAAAAACTGCACAGTCATTAAAAATATACCCTATACTTCATTACGTCTCGGTTTGTTTCGCTTCAGTTCCAGAAATCTTTTGTATCCTTGGAGATCGAAACGAGATCTCCAATTGTAGTCCCAAACCAGTCCACCAGTCCGACTTGAGCGAACTTCCAGTGGCTTCCTTTCATCCATCCATTTATAGAGAAAAAAAAAAAAACTTTCCACCACGTTCAAACAGCCTCTGTTGCGTTGGTTACAGTTGTGGTGGCTTACGGTGCGGTTTAAGTTTGTCTCGTGTTCTGCGTCAGTGTTGGCTCGCTTTTCGATATTGAAGCGTTTATGCACGTGACATCAGCTGGGGGATTGACCGGCTTGTCTGTTTTGATAGAATGCAGTCCTTATAAGGACTCATCCTTTGGTTTACTTGCTTTTATGTACCTGTTCTGTGATCGATCCGTGAGCAAGTTGGCTACCTTCTCAATATCTTCATCCGTCCATTCTGTCATCTTGTCAGGTAATCTGCGTTCTTCGACAGGTTTATCGATTTTCACCTCTAGGCTGACTAGGCTTAAGTCATATTTCCTGTTGAAGACTGGTTTCCCCTTTAACTTATTCGTCATTGAGATTAGGTTGCTGTCTTCATCTTGAGGTTTTTCACTGGTCTTTGGCTTGGCTCCAGTTTGCGGCTCTTCTGTGGTCTTTGGCCTGGCTTCTGCTGGCTTGTTTTTGGTTAGCTCCCTTTCAGGTTTTAGCAGTTCTCTCTCTCTCTCTCTCTCTCTCTCTATATATATATATATATATATATATATATATATATATATATATATATATATATATATATATATATATATATATATATATATCGGTTTTGATGGATTTTAAGACTTCTTCGTTCTCCTTCTTTATCTAAGCCATGCGCTCAATCTCTTGCTGGATGCTGTGCTGGATTTCATTCATGTCACCCAGTAGTTTTTCGTTCTCGCTGTTTGGTATTGGTGTCAGAAGTGCCTTGACTTTCTTCTTCAGTTCGTCAGTCTGGCCTTGGAGCTGAGCAGTTTCAGTTTGTGAGATGCTGTGGCTGTCTCGCACCTCCAGTGGCTAAGCAGATTTCGATATATCTTTGTGTGTGTGTGTGCTTATTATTATATTTTTTATTTTATTTTAAAATTATTATTGATTCAGGGACAAACAAGAAGTAGATTTAGACCACACATGGCACACAATCAAATGAACAAGCTCAGCATTGAAACTGCGGAAGATACCACGAAACAAAGCAAATAACACGATGGCCCTAGTATGGCGATATATCGTCCTTCTGTCCGAATGGGAGTTCACACATGTTGATGTATTATCCTTCGGCGACCTTTAACATGCGGCCATGTTGTATGCAAAACAACATGCAAAACGCACTGTCCCTATCAATTACGCGACCAGTTTCCAAAATGTGCCATCCAATCGATGACGTAGGACGTTTGTGGTGTGTCGGCTTGATCAGGTTTCCGGCGTCTTTGTTTATTATAATAAACTTGCCAGGAGATCTAATTGGGTATGTGTTTGACCATCCCGTTGTTTACCTGCCTCTCTGTTCTGCCGATGTAGATAGACTGGCACCTGCATGTGAATTGGTAAATACAAATGGATTTGGCGTACAGAAGGGTGTGTTCTTTTACTGCGAGTGTGGGAATTGTAAATTGTAGATAAATATATTTTATGTTGTATTTCTATTCAGATGTTGTCCCAGACTTCTATTTCTGTAAGTCCCTGTAGCGCAGTGGATAGCGCGCTGGACTTCTAATCCAGAGGTCGCGGGTTCGAATCCCGCCAGGGATGCATTTTTACTTTTAAATTATAGTATATATTACTAAAAGCCAGACAGACAGATTTATGAAATAGATTAATTAAACCCCAGTTTACAATTTTCAACAATAAAAATTAAATTTAATCTCTCAGAGACGCCATAAATAAGACATTCCTAGATTTTGAATAACGAAGACAAACAATAGATTGCACGATTGGTTGCCTGGCATATGTCACTGCATCTCGTCAGGTTCATACTACATCAATCACATAACGTATGGATGGAGAATACGACACACACACACACACACATCGTGATTGTAACTGACTCAGAAAGCATGCTGACGAGGGTGAGGACGGGCAGGCTTCATGCGGAGTGGCTTGCTTCGCTTCGGAGGTCACGGGTGACAAGCATCGCCTGGATCTTTTCTCCGGGGCATGCTGGTATGCTGGGAAATGAACAGGCGGACAGAATGGCTGGCTCTGCAGAACTTGGTGGAGTATTGATACATGACAAGGCAGACGTGGTTGCGGCCTTGTGGGAGCACGTGCACACCTCGGAGGAGCAAATGGATCACCATGGTTTGGCAAGAATGCGACAGCGAGGGGATCTGGCCGACGCTCAACGCTCAGAGGAAAGGCGAGACGGATATATAATCAGATTGCTACTGGTACTATTAGTGTTGGACCTCTTCGCTGGCTGCTGAGGATGGGGACGGAGCGCTTATGGGAATGCCCCGAATGCTGTGATGTCGCTTCCTAAATCAATCAATCACATAACATAAACTAAAATGATTACATAAAGCTGAAATATACACATATTCACACGGTAATGTCAGTTGCCGATCTCCCTGGCCAAGGTGTTAACAACATTGTTCGTAATGCCGTATATCCATGTGAGTAAAACAGTGGCTGCGAGATTCGGCAGCGGATCGCGCCGCTCTGGTAATTTACGGTGGTATGTGAGCAGGTCGTTCAGAAAGCAATGGCAAACTACTGAACTAGCCTGATGAACTAGGCACTAAAACTTGCCTTGTACATCAAAAGCAGCTGAAAAATGTTGGTGTTGACTGCAACATCTTGTATTTAAACATTTTTTTTTTAAATGTCAGTTGTCTACCACGGTAATTTTAAACTGACTATCGTGTTTAACTGTTTTTCTGTTTGCACAAGACTGGCTCCTGTCGATTAATGGCGATTGTTTCAGCGACTTTTAACATGCGGCCATGTTGTGGGCTAAACAACAAGCGAAACGCACTGTCCCTATCAATTACATGACCAGTTTCCAAAATGTGCCATCCAATCGATGACGTAGGACGTTTGTGGTGTGTTCGCTTGATCAGGTTTCCGGCATCTTTGTTTATTATAGTAAACTTACCAGGAGATCACAGCGGCAGAAATGCTGGTGTTGATTGTGATGTCCTGTAAAAAGGATATGCAAAAAAAAAAAAAAAAAACATAGATCCGATTGGGTATGTGTTTGACCATCCCGTTGTTTACCTGCCTTTCTGTTTCGCCGATGTAGATAGACTGGCACCTGCAAGTGAATTGTAAATACAGATGGATTTGGTGTACAGAGCTGTGAGTCCAACTGCGCAATGGATAGCGCGCTGGACTTCTAATCCAGAGGTCGCGGGTTCGAATCCCGCCAGGGATGTATTTTTATTTTTTTAAATTTATGTTTCGAACTTCTACTTCTTCTTCTTCTTCCTCTTCTTCTTCTTCTTTTTCTTCTTCAGCATTCCGAGCCATTGAGGTTCTTTTCTGAAGATACAAGCCGTCTCTATTCGTCTCTCTGGTTGACCTTCTCTTGCCAGTCGTTGATTCCAAGTGCTTGTAGATCTGTATGTATGTTATCTCTCCGCCGTCTTCTCAGTCTACCTCGGGGCCTACGGTCATTTATTTCTTGAGTGTAAGCGAGTTTTGTTTCCCTATTATCTTCCATTCTTTCTCTATGGCCCAGACATTGCAGCCTATTAGCCTTCATGATACCAGTGATTAGCGGGGTCTTAAACAGATCCTAATTGCCTTTGTTGCTTCTTCTTTTCCACTCTCCACTTTGTGTATCCTAATGGGCCCAAAGATGCGTCTTAAGACTTTGTTCTCAAAAGGTTTGTAACAAGGCTTCGTCTCCTTTCGTTGTACTCCAGGTTTCAGAGCCATACAGCACAACTGGTCTGATCAATGTTTTGTAAATTTTGATCTTAGTGTTACGAGATAGCACATTTGATTTTAACAGGTATGCAGTGCATAGTATATCTTATTTCCAGAGTTTATTCTAGCTTGTATTTCTTCCCTTATTATGTTGGAGCAGTTGAAGATTGTACACAGGTATTTGTATGTTTCCGTTCTTTTAATGGTCATATTATCTATTTGTATGTGGCCAGAGTTTTTAGCCGTTCCTTCTCTTGAAATTACCCTATATTCTGTCTTATCTTTGTTGATAACCAGCCCCATTTGTTGAGATTTTTCCTTTAAGTGAGTCAATATTTCCACTGTCTTTTATTCATTTTCCCCTATAATATCTATATCATCTGCGTAACCAAGCAGTCTGGATATTCCTCCAATAGCACATTCCTTCTTTACCTTCCTTACAACTTTCTCTAGAGTCAGATTGAAAAGGAGCGGCGATAGTGCATCACCCTGTTTCAAGCCAGATGTTATTTGGAAAGGGTCTGATTTCCTGCCTTTATATGTTACTATATTATAAGTATCTTCCATGCATAGTCTGGTCATGTTGATTAACTTCCTTGGTATTCCAAATTCCTGCATAGCAGTCCATAGACTATTCCTATGGACACTATCATAAGCCTTTTTAAAATCCACAAAAATGTATGGAGATCTCTTTTATATTCCCAATTTTTCTCGTCTATTTGTCGTAAGATAAATATCTGATCTATTGTTGATCTGTTTGGTCTGAAACCCGCCTGGTAGTCACCTAATATGTCTTCTGAATATGGTTTTAGTCTATTTAGTAATACTGCGGATAGTATCTTATAGCTTGTGGACAGTAGTGATATTCCTCTATAATTTCCACATTGAAACTTGTCTCCTTTCTTAAATATTGGTATCAATAATGACTCTTTCCAGTCATGGGGTATTTCTTCTGTCCTCCAGATTTTTATTATTAGTTCGTATAGCTTTAGATGTAATATGTTCCGAACGCGGTTCGTAATCCCGTATACCGGCGTTCGAAACACCGCTGCGCGCGATTTGGCAGCAGACCACTTTGTGTTGGTTTTGGGTTGGTATCTGTGCCAGTACCAAAAGGAAATTACTGCCATAACTATGTTACTTAAATTGAGGAAATCGAGATAGCAACAGAGAATAACAATTTGTGGTGCTATTGACAGATGCAAAATCAGTACTCGAGGCGCACCTGTCTGGGAAATTGCCAGTACTAAGGACTACTTTCTGAACTTAGCAGTCAGCATAAGGTCACCATACAGTGGATACCATCCCACTGTGGAGTACCCAGAAACAAGAGAGCTGATCGATTACCTAAGGAATGAACAAAAAAAAAGAACAGCCTGATGTTCCCGTTACATACCACCAAAAGAAAAGAATGTTCAAATCAGTCAGATAGCCATCAAAACCTGCTCAAGATGACTACCACGTTATGGATAGACCAGAACAAGTCATTATTCTGCGCCCCAGAACAGGGCACAATAGATTACGCAACCACATGTATACACAATTCAAGATTGGTGAAACAGCCATGTGCACATGTGGATTGGCGTCGCAGACAGCAGAGCACATACTCCAAGACTGTCCAAAATACAACATATCTAGGCAAACCTTCTGGCCTAGAGAGACGACAGTGGAAGATAAACTCTATGGACCGCTGAGTGAACCAAAAAAGACAGTTAAATTCATACAAGAGACAACATTGCAGATACAGACATATTTCAAGCGAACGAAAGAAGAAGAACAAGGTGTCGATGCCGGCCGTTCATTTATCAGTTATTTTATATACGCAAAGATTATTAGGAAATTAATTTTTTAAATAATTAACTCAAAATTCCCATTTGCTATAACAAATAATTCTGTCAGCATTTTAACTTGACGCACCAGATATACACGTATTCATCATAATCATCATCATCATCATTCACTTTTGCCGTCAAAGCGCTGTGGGGAGGAATAGTAGGCGTTCCAGCGCCCGATTGGTGGCACTGAATAGTGTCATTCATGAGATTGTGCAATGTCTCTGAGGTCGTTAATCCAGTTTCTTCTCGGGCATGCTCTTCCTCTCGTAGCAGATCTTCTTTGGTGTTGGGCCAGTGCTGGTAGTTGATGGTGTTACATTCTAACGAGATGACCGAATCATTTGATATGTTGTCTTTCAAAATATGTGGCACATGTTGTTGATCCCACTGTCTGTCTGATAACATCATTTCTTACTCGGTCTCGGATATTTAAGTTGGCAGCTCTGCTCAAGGATCTCATGTCACAGGTGTTGATTTTCAGTAAGTGCAATATGGATAATGTCCAGGTTTGATATTGGTAGCATAAGATTAGTGTGAATATGTTATTTATTATCTGTCGTTTTGCATACAAAGGTATGCTAGAATGTTAATAGGCAGATTAAAATGTTGGATGCATGTCTTATTACAGGACGGTGCAATTAACCCCAGAATGTCTCGACTGTAGTTTACTAGGAAATTTTACGTTCAGTAGTTTGCCATTCCTTTCTTAACGACCGAATTTCATATTATCGAAATCAACGCAAAGCGATTAATTTAAGATGAAAAAAAAAAACAGCAAAAATGTGGGGTAGCAGACTAAAATGAGTAATAAAGAATAAGAACGATATTGATCACAGCAGGATATTTAATTACACAAAAAAATTTGTTAAGATGCTGCAGAGAAACAAATACATACACAAAGGCATACCTTAGTTTAATTACCAGTACTCTGCACCATAACTGACCAGTGTTCACTGTAGCTGACCATAGCTAAATTGTTCCGTGAAATCAACTCAATCAATCAATCAATCATGTGCCGTGCGGGAAAGCGTGAGCGGTCATGACTCGCCATTTCACTCGATCACCAGTGTCGTGGATCATCTCAGTGTTCCTGTCTCGTCCATGCCATGTGGCCAAGCCATCCAGGTATTTTCCTCTCGGTCTTCCGCTTGGTCTGTTCCCCTCGATCTTGCCAGTTGTCACTAAGTTCTCCAACCCATTTCTTCTCATAACATGTCCAAAAAATTTTGACTGTCTACGTCTAATTTCTCTAATCAGTCTACGATGTTCATTTGTCTCCTGTAGTACTTGGTCATTGGTTTTTCTGTCTGTCCATGGTATTCTTTGCATTTTCCTCAGAAACCACATTTCTGCAGCCATCAGATGCTTTTCAGCTTGACTGCTCATTGTCCAAGTTTCACATCCATACAAAAGAACAGGCTCTATGTATCCCCTCAACACTCATTTTCTCGTTTCAATTGACATCTTTTTATTGGTCAGAATGTTTTTCATCTTGCTAAAGGCTACTTTCGCCATGGCGATTCTTGTTCTAATCTCTTCAAGGCATCTCCCATCAGATGTTATAACTGTTCCAAGATAATTGTATCGATTCACTTGTTGAAGAATATTTCCATTTACTCGTATATTACATTGTGGCACTTCTTCCTTCCTACTGACGACCATAACCTGAGTCTTTTTACAATTTAATTCTAACCCCAGTTGCTCACTGTGTACAACAACCGCATCTACTAATTGTTGCTGGTCCTGCGCATTGTCTGCAATTAATACTGTATCATCTGCATATCTAATGTTATTGATGTTTCGTCCTCCAATGCTGATTCCATTTATATCCTCTACATTTCTGAAAATATTTTCACTACAATCAACTACACGCCACATAAACGACGGAAAGAGAAAATAGCAGAGTCCCTGGGAATTTCGATACACGAGGCCCATAAACGGGCACTCTCCCGCTGTTTATGTTTAACAAAAGAGTCCATTATTCCATATGGACAACAATCACTTTCAGATTAATACTTCCTGTGAGGGTACAACCGTGGGAAGCTGCTTTTGCGGCTGACTCAATCACAGGACTATCATTCTGAGCCGGTGATGAACCCTAATTATAACTTCTTGAAGTTGAACCAGGTAGGGGTAATGGTGAAATCGAATCGAATGTTTATGCTTCACCTCAACACCACAAGACACAAGAGGAACAAGTTGAGATGAGATGCGTCAACTACACACGTAGCCTTCGTTGCACTCTTGGGTGACTAGATCAGTGGTTCTCAACAGTTTTTGGCCCGTCCACCCCTTCACCATATGTTCAGAATATCATCCCCCATCCCTTTCGTAATTCCTCCCTATAAATCCCCTCCTTCTCCCTACACAGTATATGTAAAATAGAGGGCTAGTCAATAAGTAAGTCACACAGTTCTGTGGGATTGCAGGTAAATGTAGTTGGTGTTCTCTACAGGTGTCATTAGGTGACAGCAACATCGAACTTTATATTCCCGTTCGTCAGGTGGCGCCAGGTGTCTCATGCGCATGCACAGCGAATAAACAAAAGGGCGACTGTACTTACGGAGTGTACAATCAAAGAGCAACGTGCTGTTGTGCGTTTTGTGTGGACAAAAGGAATGCCTGCAAAGGACATTCATAAGGAAATGCTTCCTGTCTATGCTGACAAATATGTGTCCCGTACAGTGGTGCATAGCTGGGTAGAAACATTGTCTCATGGATGCTCTAAAATTGTTGATGAAATCCGATTTGGTTGTCCTGTTGAGATTGCAACAGAAGCATCCGTGCAGCGGGTGGAGGAGATGGTTAGAGGTGACAGGCGAGTAACGATAGACTCTGTAGCATCTGCAACTTAGCCCCTAGCAATTTCCATCTTTTTGGTCCACTGAAAACCCACCTTGGCGGGAGACGTTTCAAGAATGACGCCGAAGTTGAATGTGAAGTGAAAACGTGGTTTAGAAAACAGAGCATGCAGTTCTATGCCGCCGGTTTGGGAGGACTGATAAAATGATGGGATAAGTGCATCAATGTTGGTGGAAATTATGTTGAGAAATAAAGGGACATGTATGTATAAATATAGACTGGTTTCAAGTTATTATCATAGTTGGTTATTTTTCTACAGCCATTCGTGAGTTACGTATTGACGTCCTCTCGTAAATTTAATAACGCATACCAGAACAAGTCTAGACGTCTACATAAAACATGATTTACGGGTCTACTTATGTTATAAAACGAATTTCAGTAGGGCGAGAAATACAGAACCGTAAAGTATGGATGGAAAAACAATATCAAGTAATCGGTTCTTGTACTAACGCGATCTTGAAATAATCTTAATTCCCCCCCCCCCTTTTGGAAACCATAAAATGTCCCCCTGGGGCGGGGGGGGGGGGGGGGAAATTCCCCACCGGTTGAGAACCACTAGACTAGACGAAAGTAAGCAGACGTAGATCTTTGTACATTGTGGCATGGAACTCTGAATTTCCATTCTAGAGGTACTGGGTTTGAATCCCGGCTTGTGTACTCCTTCTAGTTTTACTGTTATGTTTAATTCTGCCCGTGTTGGGTGGCTAATATATGTCAACTGTCGCCTTGTTTTCGCCCATCCCATGTTGGGTGGCTAATATATGTCAACTGTCGCCTTGTTTTCGCCCATCCCGTGTTGGGTGGCTAATATATGTCAACTGTCGCCTTGTTTTCGCCCATCCCGTGTTGGGTGGCTAATATATGTCAACTGTCGCCTTGTTTTCGCCCATCCCGTGTTGGGTGGCTAATATATGTCAACTGTCGCCTTGTTTTCGCCCATCCCGTGTTGGGTGGCTAATATATGTCAACTGTCGCCTTGTTTTCGCCCATCCCGTGTTGGGTGGCTAATATATGTCAACTGTCGCCTTGTTTTCGCCCATTGGCTGTCCTTTTCATTCGAAGGCAAGAAATGTGTATGGAGTGTGCCCTAATTGTCTCGAAAATAATTATAAATTGGTAAACGCCATTGCAATAATTCGATGGTCATGACTTCGATTCTCATTTGACAAGGCCAAGAATGTTTTTTATTTTAATGGACCACGTCAACTTAGCCTAAAAATGGTACCATGAAAAGTTATAAGGAGTAAAGGCGAGTGACGTGATATTGAAAACAACATTCATCGAATGTTGATTGGTCAATTATAAGAAAAAGTATTTGGGAGGATAGCATATAATACGCAAATACGCATACACTTGTGGGAAAATTGTCGTTCACGTATTTCATGTTGCAATAATTGAAAACATATACATGTAGTGTCCTCTGTTCACTTACTGTATAGTGCAATAATTGAAAACATACAAACGTAGTCCCTTCTGTACACTTTAGGTTGCAATCATTAAAGCAATCATTGGAAACATATACACGAGGTGCCTTCTGGGCATTGAACAGAAGTCTGTGGATGATGACATACCTAAAACCCGTGGAGAATATATTACCAACTGTGGTCTAATCTCAGCCAATTTGTATGTGGTGTGTTGAATCACCACCTTACTGATATCTTACCGTCTCAATAGACGATAGTTTGTTACATAATAACTACAACCCATAGCGGGTACCAAGGATGGGATAACACCCCTTCATAGCACAAGTAGCATGTCCTTTACAGGACGTAGCAGTCAATCTCATCATTTTTGGCTGTTCGTGAGTTGAGTTGAGTCAAGAACCGACATCACTGCAATCAGGACATTCCCATACGTGCTCCGTCCCCTCGTTCAACAGTCAGCGAGGAGTCATACTACTAGTCGTACCCACCGCTATCTGATTAAACGTTATCTGGTCTTCCCTCTCAGTTTTGAGATTCTTCCGGAACCCCTGCCGATCCCCCGCAATCTCATTCTTTCCACATATGGGTTCTCAATCTGTTCCTCCGCCTTCTCCACCTGATCCCACAAGCGCACGACCACCTCTCCCTTGTCCATAGGCAAAATACCACCAAGAGATGCATTCCCTGCTAGCCTATCAGCCTGTTCATTTACAAAGGTATGACTGCCGGTCGTTCAGAAAACAATGGCAAAATGCATTTGAAAAGTCTACCCCGTTGCAGATTCGAACCCATGGCCACCGGACGAGCAGACGAGCGTCTAGCTACCACGCTACCATGGCTCCCAATGATGTATGTACTGACCTTCCAACTAGTACTACATCTTCCACAAATCATCTGAGAAAATCAACGGACAGTAGCGATTGCCTGTTTAGAGAACAAACACTATAGTAAACATTCAGGAAAAATAAACCGACAACTAATTCATTAGTCACCGGACGAAAACTAACGGCATCTAGAGCCAATACGACCAACATCATAAATAATAACTGCCAGCTTTTGTCATTTCCCGTTTGTCAAACCATTACCGGGTGAGTTCTTCTTCTTCGATCATCCGGATTTTTATTTTTTTAAATTATTTTCTCGGACGTGACTGCGTTGTGTCTGTTTACAGCAGAGCTGTGTTCTTGCGCCGTTAGACCGACACATCCGACTTCTGCGGACATTTGTTGACCGGGTTAACCTTCCCGGGTGTTTCTTAGGACGTTTGAATCTCACTGTTGTAGTGTTATCCCCCATCCTAGCTGGCCCATATAGAACAGCCAAAGACATCCTGGTCAACCCTCAGGGGAAGGCAGGGTCAGACCATGGGCATTCCCCGCCATCCAAGGAGGCTTCCATACTTGCAGAGCCAACACACAGCGCTCTGGTACTGGGCTCACCCAAGGAATCGTCACGTCCTGCACATGGCTGCTTAGCCTCACTTCCGTATATTGGGCCTTCCGTTCACCATAGGCTGTTCTTCCGGAAACCAGAAGAATGCAGTCTGCAGATGACATCGACATAGTGAGCTTTCGATTCAGACTTTCCACGTAATGGATTTGCTTTCCAAGCAATATTCCATTTCGTGCCACTAGGACACTTTTTCCACCTTTTATGAATCCCACACAGTGAGCTTTTGATTCGGACTTTCCACGTAATGGATTTGCTATCAAAGCAATATTCCATTTCATGCCTCTGGGACGCTTTTGTAACCGACATACCTGTGGTATGAAGTGTGGCAGTGTAAATACTTCTTCATGCACCTTTAAATGTCAACCTGAATGTAGTTAAAGTAAGCTGCAGTCAACTTGAGCTTGTTGATATCTCCATAGAGCTTGTCCTCAAATGAAGGAGGCGTGGGCCAAAATATCTTTCTCTGTTCTGCATATATTGGGCACTCCTGCAGCAAATGTTTAGTTGTCATTTTACCAGTTCCACAATTACATTCATCGGTATCTCCTATCTTTAGTTTATTGAACAAGTGGTATTTCAGCCTGTTCTGTCCTGTGCGGAGTCTGAAGATTGCTACTTGTTCTCTTCGGTCGAGTTTGTAATATGCATCATCCTTCTGGTGGCCTGGATGCTCTGATTCCCATTTGGTTCTTCTTCTTCTTCTGCGTTCATCCGGATTTTTTTTTCCGGATGTGACTGCGTTGTGCCTGTTTACAGCAGAACTGCGTTCTTGCGCCGTTAGGCCGACACATCCGACTTCTGCGGGCATTTGTTGACCGGGTTAACCTTCCCGGGCTTTGGTTCTATAAGTGCTTTTTATAAACCTTTTTGCCTCATTATAGGTTATGTCTATGTCAGGCTGTGGTAATCGTCCACCCTCTTTTGCCAGTCTGTCAGCCTCTTCATTTCCAGGTATACTGCAATGTGATGGGATCCACTGTATTACAACTTTTTTGGATTTCTGGCATAGACCATGGAGTGCTGCTCTTAGGTCAGCTAGTTCTGTGCCGTTTTTGCTCTTCAGTATTGAGACAGCTGACTTTGCATCTGTGAAAATAGCTATTTGCTTCTCTTTATTTTCCTCCATCAAGAGCATTTCTGCTGCAGTTTTCAAAGCCTCTACCTCCGCTTTGAAGTTACTTGAAAATTTTCTGGGTGAGTTCTATCCTGCTTAAATTGTCCTTTGTCCTCTGATGACGTTTTATGAGCGAAACGTCTAGTGTTTTCATGTGTATTTATTCCGTCGCTTAGGTTTTGTTCTCTCTCTTCTTGTTTTCCTGTTCTGTTTAATTACTCCTTAATTATTTATTCGACAGGAAATAAATTTACGGACATACGTCAGCAGTATATATATCCAGCGATTTGATTGATCGATCTCTGTTTCTGTTTGGTGTACTTTGTATAGGGCCACTTATTTGTTTGTTTAAAACACTTTGAACACTAGCGTATTCCACACACGTGCTACTGCTACTAGTTGGTTGATACAACTAATCAGTGCACTGTCATGATTTTTGCATGAGACTTGCATATTACCAGTGTCCCCCGACATCAGGCGAACTCACTCCAACTTCTGAGGTATTTTTAATTTACATCCCGAAGGCAAGGACGAGAAGTCGACATTTCCGTCCAACTGACGGGTGAAGGGAGTGAGTTAGCCGTGGTCACCAGAGAATTGTCAAGCGTGAGAACTTTACACATTGCTCACTGACAGATGATACGTGCTTTAGTCCCCTCTTTTAGCCAGATCTGTGGCGCATACCGCGCTAGTTTTGGAAGCAGACCAGTAGTAAGGGATATTGTAATGGTACCGCAAATATTGATCCAGATCCATCTGATGACGTCATTTTTTACTATACGAAGGGTATGGATCCATATTGATGACATCACTAACCGGATCCATTTGCGACCACATTTTTGAAATTTTGGCGGGTATTTTTTGGGTTCGGTTGTCACTTCCGGTGTGACTTCCAGTCCCAGGCGCGGGCGGCCACCGTCAGTACCCCCAGATGACTTCGCCGGCCACCTCCGCTTCCACCGACCGCTTTCGAGACCATTCAAAGACAGCGAGATAAGCCCCGGGCATGTGGAATACTTATATAGATAAGTAGACCAACTAGTTGCCGGGCATCTGGGTTCGAGTCCCTGTGAGTGGGTTTGTGAGTTTAAGGGTAGGCCGCTGTGAGTGGCGCGAGGGAATGAGCCCCTACCCCGGATATTATCCTTTGCCCCACGAAGGGCCGCCAACCCAAACCGACGAGGGAATGAGGAATGGCGAGCCGCAAGGTCCTGATCCTGATCAAAGACAGTATAAACTACACATTGATCTGAGCCAAAAGGACCATAGACAACGCCACCATTACCCCTACCCCAGTCAACCTCACGGAGGAGGTATAGTAGGGTCCATCACCGACTTAGAATGATAGTTCTGTGACTAAACAGCCACCGAAGCAACTGAATGTGGTTTTACCCTCAGTCTTATCAATCCGAATGTGCATTTTTTTTGCCTCTAAAATGGTTTTCTTTATTTGTTTTTAGTTTTGCCCCATTAGAAACACCCTCGCCACGAACACGACGCTTATGTGGAATTTCTTCTGCATGCATCTTTTCGTGCGTTTGTAAATTACGAAACTGAACAAAAGATGCACCACACATATCGCACCTGAAAGGCTTCTTCCCCGTATGTCTTCTTTTGTGAGTATTCAGTTGATAACACTGAACAAATCCTACACCACAAACATCACAGCTGTAGGGTTTATCCAAGGTATGCATCCTAATGTGTGTTTTCAGTGTTTTCAGGTAAGCATATGACATATTACAAATGTCACACTTATATGGCTTTTCACCTGTGTGTATTCTTTTGTGAGATTTTAGCTTGCTACCCTCAGAAAATCCAATCCCACACACATCACATTTGTATGGTTTCTCCCCTGTGTGCACCATCATATGTGCCTTGAGCTTACCTCTGTCACAAAATGATACGTCACATCTATCACATTTGTATGGCTTCTCCCCTGTATGTATATGTATACGAATATGCCTCTGTAATTGTCCATTCTGAGTAAACCAAAATCCACACATATCACACTTGTACGGTCGCTCTCCCGTATGTATTCGCGTATGTATTCTTAACTTACTACTGTCATAAAAAGTCATATCACAGGTATCACACTTAAAGGGTTTCTTACCCGAATGTATAACTTTATGTCTTTTTAGCAAGTTACGATCATGAAAATCCACATTACAAACATCACACTTGTACGGCCTCTCTCCGGTGTGTAATCTCACGTGGGTTTTTAACTTACCACTTTCATAAAATGCCACATCACAAATATCACATCTGTAAGGTCTCTCCCCGGTATGTGTCTGCTGGTGTGTTTTAAGTCGCCCGCTATCAGAAAATGCTGCGGTACACATATCACACTTGTAAGGTTTCTCTCCATTATGCATTCTTTTATGACGCTTCAGATGGCCATTCTGAATAAACGAAACGCCGCAGATATCACAGCTGTAAGGTCTTTCTACAGTATGAATTCTCTGGTGGGTTTTTAATTTACAGCCATCAGCAAATGTTGCTTCACAGACATCACACTTGAAAGGCCTCTCCCCTGTATGACTTCTTCTATGTGTGTTGAGATTACTCCATTGAGCAAAGGTTAAGTCACAAAACTCACACTTGTATGGCCTCTCTCCCGTATGGATTCTTTTATGCACTTTCAATTTACTTGTTTCATAAAATACCGAGTCACAAACATCACATTTATAAGGTCTCTCTGGAAGGTGAACACATCTGTGAATTTTAAGCTTATTTTTATCATAAAATATCAGACAGCAAATTGTACATGTGAACAGACCTGGGCTGTTGCATTTCTCCTTGTTTTCTAGTTGAGTGCCACCCACTTGTAACGTAACACTCACACCAGCAGACCCGAATCCACTCATCTCATTCAAATGTGAACAATCTTCATTCAGCTCTTTCTTAAAACTATCAGAGTGTGACATCACATTTCCATCCTCCACATCATTACCAGATGCCATATCTGGACAATTTTCCCTGTACTCTTTACTATAATTAATTGCTGAATTGCCTTTTTAGCTACTGCCTCTTTTAACAAACTCTTCTTGTCAAGATCAGCAACTGTATGGTTGTCCATAGATGATAAATCAGTCAGTCCATCACATTTCACTTGTTCCAGATTTGATTCGTCACCCACCAAACTCTGATGTATTTGCAAAAACTCCAGACTTGTGTAACGACGAAAACACTCATTACACGAGTATGTTTCGTCTTCAACATCAGACATTTTCCCGTTCATAAATATTGTCAGTCTATCCATGCTAATGGCTGCTCTTTCAAGTGTACTGTAGCTACAGGACAGCAGTGTTGCTGATTTATCTCATAATCTTGCACATTAAAATTCTGGTCTTTACAAGTACTCTTTCAAGACATGCCCCATTCATTTGAGGAGAATCTCTATGGAGACAAGCTCAAGTTGACTCCTGTTGTCTGTGGATTTGTTCATACTGACGTCTGGACGTATACGAAGAAGAGGACCTATCAAGACCTATCGAAAACAGCTCACCGAAGAGACCACAGTGGTAAGTACGCTGTGTGTAGTATACATTCTCGTTACACGCCGTCAAGTCTATATTGCGTTGTCGCTGATGTATGTCTCAGAAAATAAGGTACATGGTGCTACATTCGGATTTACACCTCGAGATATATCAGATGCACATGATATCAAAATACTGGCTGGTGTATATATTCCTTCACACTAGGTCAAAACTGGTCTGCATAAAGGTCATGTGGATGGTGTCACACTGTTTAACAGTGCGTGTATTCGCCTGCTTTGTTCACTAATATAGTACATAAAACAGCTCTATGTCGGTAACATACTATATAACATGACAAAGTAAGACAGCTTTACAGAATTACGAAACATACTGGTAATGGAAGCCTTAATCACAAAACACAAAACATATAGTCACGGAGAAGACCCGCAGGTGACGTAATACATCAGGTATAGAAGAACAAACAAACGAGAGTAAGGCAGAGAACATGAATTATTTTACTACATATGGCGTCTTGGTGAACCCTCATAATTCGCAAATGTCAAATGGGTACTTTTTTCTATTGTTATATCATGGTTAAAAAGTTAGTACTATTGATTTGAAAACATTTTGGTTTTTAATTTCTGTAGATGATGTAAAAACACTAGCATCAAAATAATATTGGTTGTCGCGTGTTTTGAAATACAAAATAAAAGTCATGTAACATATCGACGGTGGACTGTAATGGTTTATCTTTTCTTCACAGCGGTATAACGTTCGGCGGTCAGTACTTATACCAGAACGATCTGTGAAAGCGTGGAACTACAGACATCTATACAAATCATAGTGTTGGATCACTCTACCGTATCAACACTTCACCAGTGCATCGACACAAAAGAGTATTGTGCTAATTATCAACACTCCATTAGCTGGTGCCTGACACTACAAGTGGGTTGGAATACGTGCCTTATTGCCCTTACCCTTTCCAGCGTAATGGCCACTAAACAGAAAAAATCTCTATCTGTGTCATATATGTGGTCAATTATTTACAGAAAACCACAAGCTTACACGTCACATTAACACAGTTCACAACACCGGAACACACACATGCCACCTCTGTGGTAATCTATACAACAGAAAAGACAGTCTATAACGAATAATAAAAACAAAGCATAAGACATCCACTTCAGCAACAACTATGGGCACTGCAACCTCCACACTTATGAGCACTACACCCTCAGCTTCAACATGCAAAACGAAAACACCTTTAGACACATGATAACTACCCACCAAGCAGATGTATACTATACCACAAGTTGTCAACCTAACTACAGTCAGATGTGTCATGACCCCAGCAACCAGATGTGTGACGTATCCGACACTCAATTGTTTGATGCCCCATTTGTCTACAATACTCAGATGTCACCCCACCAAGCTGGAGACCAGTCTTATGACTACAAGCCAACTGACAGAAGCATACCAGGCTACCAGCCGGAAGAACCAACCTAATCAGACAATGGTGTGAAGAAATCCAGATGTGTATAGCGCTTTATGTGAAAATAAAATGGTGTGATCATACTATGTATACCAGCTCATCACATCATCCATTTCGTGTAATGACATTATGCATTTTTTATTCTTGTAAAATGTTCTGAAATACTGTAAAATGTACTGAAATACTGTAAAATAAACATGCATATATTATAATTACGTCTTGGTTGTTGAATTTTTTAGTGTTTACGGTGTATATAGTTGTCATGTGATGAGAGAATGATACATATTGTTGACAAATTCAAGAAATATTTCAACAAAACTAAGGAAACGGGTTAACCAAAGTAGGAAAATCTGTTGAACATTGTCTGAAATATCTCAACCAAAATTATGAAAAGTATGAATCTTTGCAATAAGTAGGAAAAATCTGTTACCCAAAAGGAAAAAAAAATATTTGGCCACATTTCAATCAAATTTATGAAAAGTAGGAAAAATTTGTTAACCACATGGCAAAAATTTTGACCAAGTAAGAAAATTTCTACATGAAACATTAAATTTGGAAACATAAAGAGAAATTTAATTGTTAATTTTAGTACAATTTTATTGTTGAAATTTAATTTTTTCATTCAAGCATAGTGACTTATTACATAAGATACATTTAATTTTCTGAAATACAGCTGTTCTTTGCATAGGGGACAGACGAATATCTCTAGTAGGTTGCGAATGTAAAATGACAACGTGAGATATTTTCCCCATTTGGTTAAGGAATTTTCCTACTTTTTATAAGTTTGGCTGAAATTTTGCAAAAAAATTTCATATTTTGTAAACAAAGTTTCCTACTTTTTATAAGTTATGGATGAAATTTGGCCAAACTTTTCACGTTTGGTTGAAATATTTCTGTCTTTGGCGGATATATTTTCATATTTGGTTAACAAAATTTCCGACTTTTCATACATGTGGCCGATGTATTTCTTACTTGGTCAATATTTTCCCCATTTGGCTACCAATGTCCTTACTTGGCCAAGATCCCCCCCCCCCCTTTGGTTAACAAATGTTCCCACTTTTCATAAGCTTGGATGACATATTTCCTATTTTTATCAAGAGTTTCCCTATTTGGTTAACAAATTTCCCTACTTTTTTATAAATTTGCCTGTGATATTTCTTTACTTGGTCAATCTTGTTACTTCTTTTCATAGGTTTGGTTGCACTATTTCTGTGTTTGGCCGACCTTTTTTCCATTTAGCTGACAAATTTTCCTACTTTTTATACGTTTAGTTGACATATTTCTCTCTTTGGTCGATATATTTTCACAGTTGGTTAAAAAAAGTTCGGACTTTTTTATGAGTTTGGTTGAGATATTTATTAGTTTGTTCAAAATGTTTCACCTTTGGTTAACAATTTTTATACTTTTTCATAAGTTTGGATGCGATATTTCTTTACTTGGCAAATATTTTTTTCCCATTTGGTTAACAAATGTTCCTATTTTGGTCGACATTTTTCTGATTTGACCAACATTTTATTCCACTTTGGTTAGCCTGTTTCCTTAGTTTTGTTGACATATTTCTCGAATTTGTCATCAGTATGTAACATTCTCTCACCACATGACAACTATATATACCGTAACTACATTTAAAAAATTCAACAACCAAGACATAGTTATAATATATACCTGTTTATTTACAGTATTTCAGTAGTTTGACCAGAATAAAAAAAAGCATAATGTCATTATACGAAATGGATCCTTCAGCATGAACTGGTATACACAGTATGATCACAACATTATATTTTCACATAAAGAGCCATACACATCTGGATTTCTTCACGCCATTGTCTGATTAGGTTGGTTCTTCCGGCTGGTAGCCTGGTATGTATCTGTCAGTTGGTTTATAGTCACAAGACTGGTCTCCAGCTTGGTGGGTTGACATCTGAATATTGTAGACAAACGGGCATCAAACAGCTGAGTGTCGGATACATCAAACAGCTGGTTGTTGGATTCATCACACATCTGGTTACTGCGGTCATGACATATCTTATTGTACTTTGGTTGAAAAATGGTGGTATAGTATACATCTGATTGGTGGCTCAGTTTTTGTGTGTCAGAAGGTGTTTTAGTTTTGCATGATGAAGCTGAGGGTGTAGTGCTCATAGGTGTTGAGGTTGTAGCGCCGATAGTTGTTGCTGATGTGGGTGTCTGATGCTATATTTTTACGTGTCGATGTAGGTTGACTTTTCTGTTGCATAGGATACCACAAAGGTGGCATGTGTGAATTTCGGTGTTGTGAACTGTGTTAATGTGACGTGTAAGCTTGCGGTTTTCTGTAAAGAATTGACCACATGTAGGACATAGAAAGAGATTTTTCTGTTTAGTGGCCACTGTGCTGGAAAAGATAAGGGCAATAAGGCACGTATTCCAACCCACTTGTAGTTTCAGGCACCAGCTAATGGAGTGTTGATAATTAGTACAATACTCTTTTGTGTCGTTGCACTGGTGAAGTGTTGATACGGTAGAGTGATCCAACACTATGATTTGTATAGATGTCTGTAGTTCCACGCTTTCACAGATCGTTCTGGTATAAGTACTGACCGCCGAACGTTATACCGCTGTGAAGAAAATACAAACCATTACAGTCCACCGTCGATATGTTACATGACTTTTATTTTGTATTTCAAAACATGCGACAACCAATATTATTTTGATGCTAGAGTTTTTAAATCATCTACAAAAAATAATAACCAAAATGTTTTCAAATAAAAAGTACTAACTTTTTAATTATGATATATCAATAGAAAATAGTACCCATTTGACATTTGCGAATTATGAGGGTGCACCAAGACGTCATATGTAGTAAAATAATTCATGTTCTCTGCATTGCTCTAATTTTTGCTCTTCTTATACCTGATGTCTTATGTCACCTGAGAGTCAACGTGAGTATACGTTTTGTGATTGGTGATGAAGGCAAGCAACGTCGTGTATGTTTCGTAATTCTGTAAAGCTGTCTTACTTTGTGTTATTTTATATAGTATGTTACTGACATACGGCTGTTTTATGTACTATATTAGTGAGCAAAGCAGGCGAATGCACGCACTGATGGACAGTTACTGAGCACTGGTGAGCAATAATTAGTGATGATATAACAAGTGACATCATATGTATATGATAAATTTATATATACTAAATTTTACAGTGTGACACCATCCATATGACCTTTATGCAGACCAGTTTTGACCTAGTATGAAGGGATATATACACCAGACAGTATTTTGATATCATGCACATCTGATATATCTCGAGGTGTAAACCCAAATGTAGCACCATGTACCTTATTTTCTGAGAAATACATCAGCGACAACACTATATAGACTTGACGGCGTGTAACGAGAATGTATACTACACACAGCGTACTTACCACTGTGGTCTCTACGGTGAGCTGTTTTCGATAGGTCTTGTTGCAAAGGTAGTGTATTTAACCCGCCTTTGTGGTCCATTTTATACAGACTGTGCGGTTGATGCAACATAGAAAACATGTCTAAACATGTTAAAGCAGGTTTACCGCGTTCAGTACGCTCTGAGTCAAACTCCGGTCCCCCCCCCCTCCAAAGATATGTTTGAACACGCTCACGTACGTTCACTCTCGCTGACATCCCTGTGATGAGTCAAACGAGAGTTCATGTCATAGATGTTGTGGCGATAAATGGTTCTAGAATTAGTGTCGGATTGTGGAAACGCCTAGTTTTATTGTCACAGTTGTGTAATCTAATGTATGAGTGGTATTCTGTAATAGTACCTTATTTTAGAGCTAAAGACATGCCTGGGACTTTAAGCACATGGTATGGTTTTGTCATTACCACGTATGATATGATCATTCAGCCACGGTGACCTCCTCGCTAATCAGTTTTCCACCTCTGTCGCCACCATTCAGACACGTCACCACTTGCCCACCTATCATTTTACTAACGAAAACCCATCTTACACCCACTCCACAGCCACTCCACCATTCGGCGGAACAGTACTGTAACCCCATAAAACCCACTCACACGCCTATGCACGTCCCGACATTATGAATTACTACCAGCACACAAAAAGAGATCCATACGGTATCTAATCTTCACGCATAGACCTGTATGCAACAGAATATGGCGACCACACACACACACACACACACACACACACACACACACACACACACACACTAGTTTTATTGTCACAGTTTTGTAATCTAATGTATGAGTGGTATTCTGTAATAGTACCTTATTTTAGAGCTAAAGACATGCCTGGGACTTTAAGCACGTGGTATGGTTTTGTCATTACCACGTATGATATGATCATTCAGCCACGGTGACCTCCTAGCTAATCAGTTTTCCACCTCTGTCGCCACCATTCAGCCACGTCGCCACTTGACCCACCTATCATTTTACTAACGAAAATCCGTCTTACACCCACTCCACAGCCACGCCACCATTGGGCGGAACAGTACTGTAACCCCATAACACCAAATCACACGCCTATGCACGTCCCGACATTATGAATTACTACCAGCACACAAAAGAGATACATACGGTATAAAGTCTTCACGCATAGGCCAGTATGCAATAGAAATGGCGATCACACACACACACACACGCATCGCGAACACACACATACACGCGCGCACACACATACACGCCAAGGCACTGGATGTTGATGCTAAATATGATAGTAATAACTTGTTTGAAAAGTACCCGTATTAATAATTATGTTCAAGTTAAGAATTCTGCGGAATTACCATATAGCTAAACACGAAGACATAAGCTACCCACTGTGTTCTGAAATAGCCATTCGAATGTTTGTCTTGTCGTGTAGTAAGCACATTGGCCGTAGCTGCTAGCATCAAATATGTTTTATACATAATGCGACTACGGCAAAATAAAAGCCGATTTGTCAATCTTCCCCCATTTTCCTCGGAATTTTTTCGTTTCTGTATGTACAATTTCTGACAGTATTTGTTGATTTTCTGTTCACATGTCCGATCTTTCTTTGTTTTCTTTTTTATTTTTTTTTGGTCGGGGGCGAAAAGAAAATCCTAACCTGCACAGTTCGCGGCGACTGCACTAGCCAGGTGGCTTAACTCCTCAAGCTCAAAGAGCCCTCTGCCATAACCGTAAGGTACTATATTGGCAGTACATGACAGTTGCTATTTCCGATATTTTCGGATTGATTACATACACACCACCCAAGCAAAGTATCTTACAATCTTTGTTTACAACTTCGGCGATGTGCTCAGTCGATTTAGCGCCATTTATAACCGCTATATTCTAACATTCATTATCGGGCGTTAATTCTAAAGCAAGCTATTTTCATTAGCCCTTCTCAGTTATGTACAACAATGCTGTTTACTGCAGATATCATGGGACACAACTATTTCCAAAATACCCAAGGGAGATAACTGGTGTTATTTTTAAAAATATATTATTTTATGATTAATTTGCAAACTTTACTGATTATGTTAAGTTAATTAAATGTATACTATTGAGACTGGTCTCTAGTATTATTTTGCCTAGAATTAATCACTGTCTATATGTTATCACGTGTTTATTAATTGTGGCAATATACCCATATATAGAATTAATAGCCGTATTCTGGCTTCAAACTTTTTCCTAAAGTTGAATATTCCCGAGTTACATATCCACATTGTCTGCGCTGTTTGTCTGCGCTGTCCATTATCCCATGTGGACAACATTCACCTTCGGATTGATAAAACTGTGAGGGTAAAACCATATTCAGCTGCTTCGGTGGCTGTTTAGTTACAGGACTATCATTCTGAGTCGATGATAGACCCTATATACCTTCTCCTTGAGGTTGACCGGGGTAGGGGTAATGGTGACATTGTCTATGGTCTTTTTGGCTCAGATCAAAGTGTAGTATATACTGCCTTTCGAGTCAGGCCAGGACTTTGTGGTTCACAACTCTTCATTTCCTTTCAATAGGTATGGGTTGGTGGCCCCTCGACCCCTCACAGCGGCCTACCCCGTACACATACACCCACACACACACACACCCAAACACTGGGACTCGAACCAAGATGCCCGGCGCCTATTAGGTCTACTTATCTATATAAGTATTCCAAATGCCCGGGGCTTCCCTCACTGTCTTCAAGTGGTCCCAGGGGCGATCGGGGGACGCAGAGGCGGCCGGTGGATGGACCTGTGGACGGGGCGGTCGGTGGGCGCGTGCACCGGGAGACACCGGAAGTCAACCGGAAGTAGTAAACCGGACGTAACCCAAGAAAATACCCGCCAATGTTTTTTTAAATGAAGTCCGTTTTTCAGGAGGTCCGCTGGGGAGGTATAACATTCATATAAAAAATACGACCGCTAGACCTCCTCCATGGCCCTCATTTTCGACTTAGTTTGCACATTGTATACTACTAACGTAATTGCACCAGTATTTGGAAGAGAGAAAGAGAAAGAGAGAGAGAGAGAGAGAGAGAGAGAGAGAGAGAGAGAGAGAGAGAGAGAGAATTCGGCAGAATGCTTGAACATAGGTATTAATAAGTGTAGTAATCAATCAAGGCATTACTATCATGTTATTATAATATTTTAAATATTCTCAAAGCAAACGTATTTGCACCAGCATTTGGAAGAGAGAGAGAGAGAGAGAGAGAGAGAGAGAGAGAGAGAGAGAGAGAGAGAGAGAGAGAGAGAGAGAGAGAGAGAGAACTATTTGTTCAAATTGAATGAAATTTACAATCATAAATGACATTTCCTCTAAACATATTTATCAACATAAACCCCATAAACTTCCAAGGTCTTTCGCCGTTAATGTAAGTAAATGTTCTTTAAATTGTGTGTGGCCATAAGGGGCCAGTAAAACAATGTTGTTTTTTCCCCCGTTTATTATGTACAAAAACAGTGTCTTTTTACATTTGGGAATACAACGTATACATTCATGCACATGTGACATCATATTCTTGGCATGGTGTAGTGATCATTTGCTCCCATGCATACCAAACCATTTAATTGACACTTTCACACTGCAGGCAACCTCATGTAAGATCAGTTTCCTGTAAGCAAGTTCAATAGTATTGCTGCATCACAGCGTTCCCCTTAATCACAAGTGCGAGGGATCTGTTTGTGGCGGGCTAGGCTAGGACCAGGGAAGTGGTCAACAAAGAGGGATAGATAGAGCTGGGGGAGGGAGAGGGGGAGAGAAGGGGAGGGAGAGAAGGGGAGAGAGAGTGCTTAAACAGATTGGAATTTGTTTAGTTCGCTACACAAGATGGCAAATATTCCAGCACTACAAAGAGTTTACCTGAGTTGGCTTCTGGAGAAGGTCAAACCTCGGTCGACAAGACCACTGACTCACAAAGGGCACCCTCCCATCGTTCTGTCTAGGTTGGGCCAATAGACTCAGTAACAAAGAATGGACATGTATTCAGTTATATGTCCCTGTGTTCCCCAATGATTGAGCTTAGTGGTACACATTCGGAGTATAGAACTATCTGTGAGAGTGTGTGTGTTTGAACATGTATGTTATGTAGTGTGAACTTGATGGGAGTGGCGCTTGCTTAATCTGCGAATAGCTTGGAGATTTTCTGTTGAAAAATCTGTGATAGTATGTGTGGGTGTATTGTGTGGTGATTGTTAGTGGCCGAGTTTCGACTAGACCATATTATGTTTCTATACTCCGCTAGTGCTACCAGTAGTTTGGTGTATTTGTCTTTTGTGGTTGTAGGTATTGTATTTAGGAATATCGCTTTGTATGCGCCAGTTGTTTTCTTGTTTGTGTGTTTCTATTAACTGCTGTAGTGCAGTCTTAGTGGCTGTGATTGTTAGGCATCCATAGAAGAGATGGTCCTCTGTTTCCTGATTATTGTGTCTACATAATTGGCATGGGGCTATTAGCGTGGATGTCTGTGCTGCTCTCTGTGTTGTCGGAATCATATTATAAATCATCCTGTATGTTACTTCTTTGCAGTTCGATGTGATATGTTTGTTGTGTAAGTTAGTGAAGGTGCAGCTATAGTCTTTCATGTAATATTTGTATACTCTTTTGATTCTCAGATGTAGTGGTGGGGCTTGTTGTTTCACTAAATATGTGTATATCTTCTTGGTTGTCTGTTGTATTAAATGTTCATTGCTTTGAATTGCATGCATACATGTTCTGTAGAAGTGCGCTAGTGTGCCGTAATAGTGCGGTGTTGTTTTGTCTATTTTCTTAAGTCTGTGTAATCTAATTGCAATGTATTATAATGCTAGCGAGTGTTAATCTGGATGATTGATGATGCGTCCTATGTGGTTGATCCTTAATGCTTGTATTTTTGTGTGTAGGTCCTCTAAAGCTACTCCTCCTCGTTTCCTATCTTGTATTAATGTCTTGTCTTTTATACTGTGAATTGTGTTGCTGAAGACGAATTGTCTGGTATGTTTGTTTATGTCTGTGATTGTTTGTTTGTTTGGGGGGGGGGGGGTCTAACACTGTGGCTACATATATTATTTTAGGAATGATGAAGGTGTTTACAATTGTGCTTCTTACAAAAATTGTTGATGTCTTGTATTTGAACCTATTTAGTATGTCTATAATTTATTTTGTTAGTGATTGCCATGTTTCTGTATGTGTTTTTCTGGGATTGGATGGAAATATGATCCCATAAATCTTCATGTTATCTGTGACTGTTAGATCCGGGGGGATCTGATTTATTCTTCCACTTCCCCAGACCCATTATTTTAGACTTCTGTATGTTTATTTTGGCCCCACTTCCTTCACCAAACTGTCTGAAGGTGTGAAGTATGTTCGTTATGGAAGTGTTGGTTGTAGGGAAGAAAGCAGTGTCATCTGCATAAGCAATTAATTTCCGCTCCCCAGACAATTGTATAAATGTACCTTTAATATTAGTGTCCTGTCTAATTGCTTCTAAGGGTGGTTCTAGTGTTAGTACATATAGGACTGGTGATAGTGGACACCCTTGTCTGACAGATCTAGTGATTCTGAAACTGGCAGTGAGTGAATGATTCACCAGTACCTTACTTTCAGGATTTTTATACAAATGTCTATCCAATGTCTATAGTATTGTCCAATGTTATAGTGCTCTATTGTTTTGTGTAAGTATGAGTGTGAAATTCTGTCAAATGCCTTCTCCTGGTCTAAAGATAAAGGGAGGATTGACAGTCTTTCTGGTGTGTGTATATAATGAAATCTCTAATGAAATGTGTATGTTGATGTATGTTTCTGTGTTGAATACTGCACTGTTGATCTGGGTGGATGAGTGATGGCATGAATTTTTTTATTTTGTTTGCAAGTGATTTTGCTAGAATTTTGTAGTCTGTGTTTAATAATGAGATGAGGCTATAGTTTTTCAGCTGTGTTTTGTCTGTGTTGTCTTTAGGTATTAGCGTTATATATGACGTGTTGCAAGTGTTTGGGAGTTCTCGTCTGTGAAAATCTTCTTGGTAGACTTTTAGAAGAAAATTGCCTAGGTTAGGAAAGAAGTGTTGGTAGAATTCTACTGTGAGTCCATCTGGTCCTGGTGTTTTGTCTTTTTGCATTTGATTGAGTGCATGTGTTATGTCTGCTAATGTAAGCTCTGTGTCTAGTGTGTCTTTATCTGTGTCTGACAGTTTCTTTGTGTATTGTAAGAACCTATTTTGTGTTTGTGTGTTGGCGGGTTCTGCTGTATATAGGTCAGTGTAGTACTGTTGGAATGTTTCTAGTATATGTATTTCCTCTGTTTGTGTGTTTCCTTGCATGTCTGTTATTGCTCCTATTTGTCTGTTACGTTGAATGTTTTGCTCTAATGCAAGGTGTTGTTTACTAGGACTTTCTTCTGATATGTTAGTAAGTTAAGTTCGAAGGAGTGCACCACGGAATGTGTGTTGCTGGTGTTGTTCTAATTGTGATTCTAGTGTGTGTAGGTGCAGTGCATTCCTGTTAGTCTGTTTTGTGAGTTGTATTGCTGTCTGTACGATATATTCTTGTTGTAGTCTGTCTTTATGTATGATGGATGCTAACTGTTGTGTTCTATCAATCAATCAATCAATCATGTGCCATGCCGGAATGCGTGGGCGGTCATGATTCGCCATTTCACTCGATCACCAGAGTCTATAACGTATTGTATTCTTTAGTAAATCCCAAATTTGTGTTGTGTTGTTGGTGGCTGTACTATTAGTGTATGTCAGAATAAGGTGTGTCACATGTTGTACATAACCTGTGTTTTGGAGTAATGAGTTATTGAACTTCCAATGTGGTGTTCTTTTTAATGGCCTTGTATTTGTAGTGTCTGTAGTGATATGTGTTAGTACTGCTTTGTGATCTGTGTATTGTAATTTCTCTTGTAGGTGTTTTGTATGTATTATGTGGTGTGTTAAAGGTGTGTATATTCTATCTAGTCTGGCTGATCTATTGTGAGTCCTATTTTTGTGTGTTGTTGCCATGTTATTAGGGTGTCTGTATCTGGAAGCGTCTGTTAAAGTGTGTGTGTCTAAGGTATTCTTTAGTATATCCATTTGATGTATTCCGTTTCAGTCATTTCTCCTTAATTGTGTCTTGATTCCTGCTTTACCTCCCCCTACGATATCCAAATCTGAGAGTACAAACTTGAAATCCCCTGCAAGGATATAATTTTGCCCTCTGTATGTTTGTATAAGTAAGGTGTCTAATTCTTGTTAAAAATTATGTTGATGATTGTAATTAGGTGGTGCATGTATGTTCACTATGGTGTATGCATGTATAGTGTTTTCAACCGGTATTATGGAGATTCGTCCCTGGTTATCCGTGTGTGTTTTAATTATATCCCACCTGTCTGATGGCTGCAGAATAGATGTTCCTGGCCCAATTTTGTGTATGCCTAAACTAAAGCACGAATGTTTGAGGCCTAGCTGTGTGGTGATATGTTGTGCGAATGTTTTTGAACATATGTTTGTGTCTTTTAGTAGTATAAATCTGGTTTGTGTTTGTTTATTGGTGTCATAATGTGTTGTAATTTTGTACTTATACCACAAATGTTTAAAATAATAATAATTAAATCACTAGTCATTGTAATTTAAGTAAAAACAATAAATGAGATATAATAACTATATCGATTCGCACACAAAGTTGTTATTCATGATGGGTACATTTAGGCGAGCAAGTCTTTAGTAGCAAAGGTTTGTGTGAGAGAATCATCTTGATCCTCGTTCTTATCACTTGTGTCTGTGTCTACAAAGAGAGTGTCTGGTATGCTGTATGTGTCATCTTCATCTTGTACTTGTGTCTCCTCTTGTTGTTCTTGTTCAGTTTCCTTTGTCTTGCCTATAGTGGCTTTGACTTTTTCTTTCTTTGGCAGTGATAAATCGTATGTTTCTGTGTCATCGCTGTGTTTTGACTGCAGTAGTCTTCTGTTAGCCCATTTTCTCTTCTTTGGTTTGCTGACGACTTGAAAACGGTCAGAGTCTTCTTTCCTTGGACTGATTTCGTGTGTGTTATTTTCTTGTGTGTTCCTGTCTTCTTGTGTGTTGATTTGACTATTGAAAGTTTGTGTCAATTCAATCTCTCCCTGTGGAGGAGTTTCTCTTTCGAGTGGTGGGAAATCTTTTTGGTTTTGTACACTGACTGCTGCTGCATTTATTTGCCCAGTGGTTGTTTTGGCCACACGCTGAACAATTGGTTTTTCTCCCTGGCATCGTGATCAACACTCTATGATTATTGTTCGTGATACCAGGAGTGTAGATCCGTATATAATGGGGAACTTCCTTTTTTGGGTTGCAGAGCGCTCCCCACTTGCCAGTCCCATGTTTTATCCTAAACACCTCAGCCTTTTCATCTCCTGTGATGCTGTGCACCAGTTTTGTGACTCCTTGGGGAGCAATCGTGACGGGTAACCAGTGGATGGTCAGCCTGTCTTTTTCTTTCTCTCGGTGCTCCAGAGATATGTCTATCCCTAGACTTGGTAGAGAAAACCTTTTGCCGTGTAACTTGTTCCACACGGCTTTCTGAGCCTCTGCTGACAGGCGAAAGTACCACCTAGTGGGAACTTCGAACCTATGCAGGTCGACGACTCCCCCAAAGGGTATACCTCCTGGACCAGTTAGGGCACTCATAATAAGTGCAGGTGTTGCTTTAGCAGCAGCCCCGGGACCAGTAATGGAACACACTATCGTTCCCGACTGGTGAAGTAGCTGGACATCGTAGTCATTTGTCGAGACCACGACTTCAGTGATATTTGAATACATCTTGAAATTTGTTGTTTCCTGTAATAATACCAGGGAAATATCCAGAATATCAACTCCAACGAATATCACCACAAAATCCAGAAAAAAATTATTAACCGGTAAAAAAATGATTTCTCCCCGCAGAGGGGAATCAATCGAGATCAATTGAAAGAAGCAAATTTTACGTTCAGTAAAAGTGAGTTAACACTTTTATAGAAGAAAAACCACACATTTACTTTGATGTGGAAAGCGACATAAAAGAAAAAGACATTTAATTTGATGTGGAATAGCTGCTTTTGTGCCCGAGTTCTCGCTTGTCCTTTAATGTCCATATTCTTTTGCACATCATACGCGGAGTGGGAGACTAGACCTCTTGCGCCTATCTCTACGGCGAATACCCTTCCAGCTTAAGACTAGCGACCATGCCATGGTACTTCTCTATCTTGTAGTATGCTGCTCCTCAATGTTTGACTCGTAAGGGACGGTCAGCTCAATCAGCGTTAGCTGCTGGGCTGACGAGGAACGAAGTACGATGTCAGGTCGCAAGCCAAACTTCTGGATTACCTCGGGGTATTTGTCACGGCTCTTTAGATCCGCGGTCATTTCCCAGTCTTCCGCATCATCGAAAATGGTGGGGAGTGGCAAGTCGGCAGTGCGGCCACTGTTGTCTCTGTGTTGTTGCCCGGCTCGGACGAAGGAAATTCCCTCCGGCATCGGCCTGGCCTCTTTGTTCGCCTCCATTCTGGCTACATCCATTATGACCGCCAACTCAGTAAGGACTTTGTTGTGGCGCCAAGTAAATCGGTCTTGGGTCAAGGCGACTTTACATACGGACAATATGTCCCCTTTTTACAGAGGGGACAGGACGGGTCAGTGGCTTTCCCCCACTTGACCAAGTTGACAACTGATGGCAAGACAACGTAGAGGGATCGGACGACGAAACTTAAGCGCAGTGGTGCCATACGCCATATTTCATTCCAGGTAAGAGATCACTTCATTATTTCGTCCCATGACATCCATTATCTCTTCTGCGCCTATTGGGCAGCCACACGGACTCTTTCGTCACCCTCTCACTTATGGATCTCTTTAACCACCATGTCTTTGCGTTCTTTAGTCGTCGACCTAGACCACATCGGATCTCTGTCATGGTACCCGAAGCCCTTTCTGTAGAACTGGGTGTGCCCCATGACCTCCTTCAGCTGGAGAGGTGCCTTGGCATCTTCAACTGCGCTGACGACCTTCCACTTCCTTCCCGCTCTTAGGGCGGCAACTGAGGTACTGACGGTTCGTCTAGAGACGCGCGCAGCAACATCGCGAGACTGGCTATTCCGACTTTGAATTCTTCCATGAGCGACAGGAAGGGGAGGACGAGCTTACTCTGCTTGCAGTATAGTGCAACAGTCGTACGGCATGGCGGCGCCCCAAGCCACTTTCTTATGTACTTGCTTATCTTCCCCTCCATAGAGCTCACTGTGGTCGTGCCTATATCATATATCAGCAGCGGCCACAGGAGTTTCGGAATGAGCATGAATTAGAGGCACCAGATTCTGAATGTGCCTATTAGCCTGGTTTTATCGATGGTAGGCAGGCCGTTCGCCAACAAGAAGTGTTGCACCTCTACCACCGCGTTCCTGTCCGTCAGGGTTGACTCGTACATGCCAAGTAGCACGTCTTGCGTAATGACGCAAATTAGAAGTATCAGAGAATCCCAAAGCCAAAACGATAATGAATCTAGGGGATTGACGTAGAAGGACAGACACATCACGAGAAATTGTCAACAACATCAACAACAAAACAGACGGACTTGTGAGCTTCATGGGAGCGGCAGCTTATGTGGATTTGAGAAGGATAGGTTGGCGAGGCACTGGCACTATATCGCATTGGTGGCTGAGTTAATACATGGAATGGACGAGTCAATGTGTGGAGATAACGTTCATATAAGCATCGAATGAATATGGAGACGGACGCAGAAACTCGATATCAGAGAAACGTCGGAAAGGACACTTAGAAGAGAACGGATAGAGAGAAGGACGCCGTGTTGACGGGCAAGGACACTGTCTTGAATTTTGAGCGGAGATGGCTTGGGACATGATGTTGGTTTTAATTGTAATTGTAATACTGTCCCGCCTGGACAGAACAGGCAAAGTATTTTATTCTTTGTTATTGCCAAAATGTTTGCTACAAGCCTGTACGCTGCAGAAATAAACAGCGTCATAACTGCCAACGTCTGACGGAGTCGATTTATTTCTTCAGTTCGATTTAGGCTTCTGAAGCCTGCATTTTGACGACAGTGTATAGCGAGCTGTTTTCTTATCAAATTTAATTGTTGAGTACTGTTGAGTTCTTACATACCCCGGGATGTCGTCTGGCAGTACACATGACAGAGACTCTTTACCGGTTCCTCTAACACCGTGGGAATTGCTTTTCCGACAACCATGTTGACAGCCATGTCCTGTAAATAGGATACGCGAGAAAATAAAATTCCGCAGAATGCTTGAACATAAGAATTAATTAGTGTAGTCTTCTTCTTCTTCTTACGTTCGCTTGAAACATGTCTACAACTGCAATGTCGTCTCTTGTATGAATCTAACAGTCTTTTTTAGTTCATTCAGCGGTCCATAGAGTTTATCTTCCACTGTTGTCTCTCTAGGCCAGAAGGTTCGCCTGGATATGTTGTAGTTTGGGCAATCCTGGAGTATGTGCTCTGCTGTCTGCGACGCCAAACCACATGTGCACATGGCTGAGTCACCAATCTTGAATTTTGTATACAAGTGGTTGCGTAATCTATTGTGTCCTGTTCTGAGGCGCAGAAGAATGACCTGTTCTGATCTGTCCATAACGTGGTAGTCGTCTTGAGTAAGGTTTGGTGGCTTTCTGATTGATTTGATCATTCTTTTCTTTTGGTGGTATGTAATGGGCACATCAGGTTGTTCTTCTTTTGCTCCTTCCTTAGCCAATCGATCAGCTCTGCCGTTTCCGGGGACTCCACAGTGGGATGGTATCCACTGTATGGTGATCTTACGCTGACTGCTAAGTTCAGAAAGTTTGGTGGCTTTCTGATTGATTTGATCATTCTTTTCTTTTGGTGGTATGTAATGGGCACAACAGGTTGTTCTTCTTTTGCTCCTTCCTTAGCCAATCGATCAGCTCTGCCGTTTCCGGGGACGTAGTAATCAACCAAGGTATTACTATCATGTTATTATGATATTTTAAATATTCTCTAAGCAAACGTAATTGCACCAGTATTTGGGAGAGAGAGAGAGAGAGAGAGAGAGAGAGAGAGAGAGAGAGAGAGAGAGAGAGAGAGAGAGAGAGAGAGAGAGGGGGGGGGGGGAGAGATAATTATTTGTTCAAACTGAATGAAATTTACAAACATAAATGACATTTCCTCTAAACATATTTATCAACATAAACCACATAGACTTCCAAGTTCTTTCGCCGTTAATGTAAGATATGGAAGGAATCAACATTGGGGGACGATACATCAATAACATTAGATGTGCAGATGATACAGCCTTGATTGCAGACAATGAACAGGACCTGCAACATTTAGTAGATGCGATTGTTGCACACAGTGAACAACTATGGTTAGAAATAAATATTAAGAAGACACATATTATGGTCGTCACTGGGAGGAAGGAAATACCACAATGTGATATACGAGTAGATGGGCATATTCTTAAACAAGTGAATCGATACTGTTATCCCGGCACAGTCATAACAACTGATGGGAGATGCCTTAAAGATATTAGAACAAGAATTGCCATTGCGAAGTTAGCCTTTCGCAAGATGAAAAACATACTGACCAATAAAAAGATGTCAATTAAAACGAGTGTTGTAGTGCTACATAGAACCTATACTTTTGTATGGATGTGAAACATGGACAATAAGCAGTCAAGCTGAAAAACAGCTGATGGCTGTGGAAATGTGGTTTCTGAGAAAATGAAAGGAATATCATGGACAGACAGAAAAACCAATGAGCAAGTCCTTCAAGAAACAAATGAAGATCGTAAACTGACTAGAGTCATTAGGTGTAGGCAGTCAAACTTTTTTGGGCATGCTATGAGAAGAAATGACTTGGAGAACTTGGTGACAACTGGCAAGATCGAAGGGAAGAGACCAAGGGGAAGACCGAGAAGTAAATACCTGGATGGCTTGGCCACATGGCATGGTCGAGACAGGAACATAGAGCTGATCCACGACTCTGGTGATCGAGTGAGATGGCAGAACATGACCGCCCACGCTTACCAGCATGGCACATGATGGCTGGATGGATGGTAAGTAAATGTTCTTTAAGTTGTGGGTGGCCTTAAGAGGCCAGTAAAAAAATGTTGTCTCCCCACAGAGAGAGAAATTAAAGAAATAAATGAAAATATGTTATTAGACGTACAGTTTAAGAATTAAACATAAACGTAGAATTGAAAAATTAGATCATAAAATGTAAGTAAATAAAGATTAAACAAACTTTGTATAAACAATTTAATAGCTTTCTTCTCGTAGTTTCAGTAGATGTTTGTAGTAATGACTCTTTTATTTCTCAAAGAAAAATAAAAGATTTTGATGTTAGTTAGTAATATTATAGCTAGGTATACCATTTTTTTTCCAAATTCTAGTAATCTCCCTTGTACCAATATTAGATGTTTATGTTCCCCTACCAAGCGTAGACTGCTACTGTGACAATCGATTAATCTTAGGCAATTTACATATAAACTTAAAGACGGTCAAATATACAAATAGAAACGCAAAATTTGATCTACAGGCACTGAAGAGTGAGGAGATAAAAGATAAATTCAACGTAGAGGTAAAGAACAGATTCGATATCCCGTGTGTTGCCGGGGCCCATAAGGGAAGCAAAGAATAGTAACACTGTAGCCTACCACGCATGTCGTAAGAGGCGACTAAGGAGGCTTGATGGTTCCGTCGCCCTGCTACTGAGTGAGTGCGTGGCGCGACACTGTGAGCTGTGAGTTTCGTGTGAAATGCTTTTGAATCCGCCCAAGGTCTTTTGGAACGTGACTGCATGTTCTGAGCGATGGCAGATGGCTATGTCCCAGAGTTGACCGGTTTTTGCCTTATGCAGAAATGCGTGGCTGCTGGGCTTCTGGTTGACTGCCACTGCCATTGACGATGAACTGTATTTCGTGGACTGTGTGGGTGAACATCTAGGAAACATCCAGATGGGAAAATGACTGCCGATTCCATCAGAAATGAACTGGGTGCTTTGTGGGGGACTATTGTGTTGACATTCTGGTGGCGGCATTATGCACAGTGTATCTGTGCGGGCTGTTATTTGTCGAGACTCCTGTCTTTTCCACTTTTCACATTGGGCAGTGGGGAGCGTTTTGTGTGATATTCACTGGCACAGGAATGGAGCATAATGGGGACGACCCGTTGCTGTGAAGTTGGAACTGCGACTAACTAACTAACTAACTAACAGATTCGATGCATTGTCCGATATGGAAATATTATTTCAAGACGTCAGTGACCAATTGGAAATATAAAAGAAATCAGTCAAGAAGCTGCACTAACAACAATGATAATCCCAAAAATAAAGATAATAGGACGCAAGAAATGGATGATGGAGGGTATCTTAAAACTCATGGAAATAAGAAGAAATAACAAAAATAACAAGTAAATATACGAAGATATTCACAGGAAAATTAGGAAGCTATGCAGAGAGGCAAAAGAAACATGGCTTGAGGAAAATTGCAAGGAAATTGAAAACCAACACAACACCCAGAATACCAAATTACTGCACACAAGAATTAATTACATCACTAACAAAAGAACACACACATCAACAGGTTGCCTAAAAACCAAAGATGGTAAAATCATAATAGAAAAAGATCAGATTTTACATGCGTGGTCAGATTATGCGAAAGACCTTTATGTTGAGACAAGTGAAGAACAATACGATCATCGGAATAATATTGAAGGACCATCAATTTTGCTTCTCGGTGTGTTTTTCTTTTAGACATCTAGCAATTCCGCAGAGCCGTCTCCCTGGCGAAGAGGTAACGATTTTCTCCGTAATTCCGTATATCCACATGTGGGGACACAGCTGCGCGAGATTCGGTAGGGAATCGGGTCGCGTTGGTTACTTACAGGGGTATCTGAGATTGTCGCTCAGTAAGCAATGCAAAATACTCTGCGTAATCTTGCAAAGACATCAACAGCAGCGGTAAAATGCTGTTGTTGACAGCGATGTAAATAGGATATGCGAAAAAAAACTTCAGCAGAATGCTTGAACATAAGTGTAGTGATCAATCAAGGCATTACTATCATGTTATTATGATATTTGATATATTCTCTAAGCAAACGTAATTGCACCAGCATTTAGCAGAGAGAGAGAGAGAGAGAGAGAGAGAGAGAGAGAGAGAGAGAGAGAGAGAGAGAGAGAGAGAGAGAGAGAAGAGGAGGGAGGAAGACTGGGGGGGGGGGACTATTTGTAATATTTGTCAACATAAGCCCCATAAGCTTGCACGGCCTTTCGCCAGTGCCAAAACAAGTGCATGCAGGCAATGATTGTGCCAGACCAGGTTTTGTCCTACTCACTTCGCCTGTTAATCGTTATCTCTCTCATTCCTATCAACTAGGCCATAGTCACCAGTAAAACTACTCACCTTCTCGTTGCTACTTTTTCGTTGAAATCCCCGAGGATGACGGTCATTTCAAAGTTTTTACTCTGGTCCTCGGCCATGTCTAATTCGTTATATCATTCAAGAAGCCCTGGGCATGAAAACGTGAGGCGAAGAAATTCATTGGCATTGAGAATATTTCGCATTTACTGAACCCTTGCCTTCTACAAATCCACATTGTTCTTCTCCTATTTATATATCCATTGTAATTGATGCCCCTATATATTTTCTCTCTCCACCAGAATGGTTTATGCTGTATTCCTCGGAAGTTATACTGCCCTCTGGTCTCACATGTACCTAATATGTTAATATTCAGTCTTCTCATTTCTTTCTTAATGTTATCCAAGTTTGGGATGGGCGTTATTAATTTTCCTTCTTTTTTTTTTTTTTTAATAATCGTTTATTATGTACAAAAGCATTTACAAAAAGCTGGAAGTTTGGTCCAGGAGAGCCTGGCATATGATACCACAACATCTAGCTTAAGTATGGAGGTAGAGGCGGTCAGCGCAGCTTTCCGCTGGATGGAGAATACGATACACACGAACACATCGTGATTTTAACTGACTCTGAACGCCTGCTGAGGAAGGTGAGGACAGGCAAGCTTCGGGCAGAGTGGCTTGCTTCGCTTCGGAGGTCACGGGTGGCAAGCATCGCCTGGATCTTTTCTCCGGGGCATGCCGGTGTTCTGGGAAATGAACAGGCGGACAGATTGGCTGGCTCTGCAGAACTTGGTGGAGTATTGATACATGACAAGGCAGACGTGGTTGCGGCCTTGTGGGAGCACGTGCACACCTCGGAGGAGCAAATGGATTACCATTGTTTGGCAAGAATGAGACAGCGAGGAGTGACGAGGGGATCTGACCGACGCTCAACGCTCAGAGGAATGGCGAGACGGACATATAATCAGATTGCTACTGGTACTATTAGTGTTGGAACTCTTCGTTGGCTGCTGAGGATGGGGGCGGAGCGCTTATGCGAATGCCCCGAACGCTGTAATGTCGATTCCTAAATCAATCAATCAATCAATCAATCAATCAGTCAGATGTGTAATTAACAATTATCTCTCTATCTTGATTGTAAGGTGTTTTTTTTCTTTCCCTGCCAGAAAGAAAAAAATATACATCCCTGGCGGGATTCGAACCCGCGACCTCTGGATTAGAAGTCCAGCGCGCTATCCACTGCGCTACAGGGACCTACGGAAACAAAACCGGAATGTCAGACCAGAAGTAAATTAGAAACTACATATGACAAAGGTAAGTCCATGTTTTTGCGTAATCAGAGTGAACACAAAGTATAACAGAAGTTCACTAAAAATAAAACCACGACGATACGAGCCAATGTTACAACAAAAGTCTTCATCAACGAAGACGTAGAAGGAAAACTAAAATGTCCCGATACCGGAAAAGCAATCCATATTTTGCAATAAATAATGCAAAGCCTAAGTCCGGGAGACGAAAATGTGGAACGGTGGTTCTAGATACTACTACTGAAGTACTAGATAGCAGAGTTAAAAACATATACATACATACAAAAATGATACATGCATATACATATATTAGATGAAAGAGTGCTGAATGGTGATCTCTTTAGGGGTAACAATATCAAAACTATGAAAGGGGACATTTTCCAAAGTATATCAGTAATGTGGTCGCCGGAGCAAGATTTGAGGACAACAACACATTGTTATATATGAAAACAATATGTTGTATCATCACATAATCTCACGGCTGCTTTTTGTTCGCTTAGAAACATAAATGATAATTCTCAGTTGTAATGCGTTGTTGCATCTTACCCATTGCAATATATGCCTGTGAGACCTGGACACTTTCTTAACAAGCTGAACAGCGCATAAATATTAAATGCCTTTGAATATAAATGTTATAGATGGGTTCTAAGAATATCTTGGGTAAAGATAAGAACAAATGATCCATACTTCAAGAGCTGAATATTGAAGAAGGTTGGCTATTAAAGACGATAAAACAAAGAACATTGAAATATTTCGGTCACTTGAAACGTAATGAAAGTTTGGAGAGAACAATAATGGAGGGGTATATGCCTGGGAAGAGAGGGAGAGGAAGGCCAAAGAGAAGATGGGTGCAGGATGTGGCGGATGATCTCCAGATGGGTGTATCAGACGCGGGACATCTTGCTTATGATCGAGAGGTTTTCCGGAAGGTTGTTATGGGAGCGAGGTTCTGAAAAGGACATGCTACTGAATGAATGAATGAAAGAATGAATGAATGAATGAATGAATGAATGAATTAATTAATTAATTAATTAATTAATTAATGCGTTGTTAATCTCTTTAGATGTTAATACTGATTTTATGTTGTTGAAAACGTTCTCGGCCATTCGTTGTCTCTTTGTGGTCTTTGTTTCACTTCTGCCATCATCTGCTATTATTACATATCCAAGATAGGAGAAACTTGTTACATGTCCAAGATAGGAGACACTGCTACATGTCTAAGATATGAGAAACTTGTTACATGTCCAAGATATGAGAAACTTGTTACATGTCCAAGATAGGAGACACTGCTACATGTCTAAGATATGAGAAACTTGTTACATGTCTAAGATATGAGAAACTTGTTACATGTCCAAGATAGGAGACACTGCTACATGTCCAAGATAGGAGACACTGCTACATGTCTAAGATATGAGAAACTTGTTACATGTCCAAGATATGAGAAACTTGTTACATGTCCAAGATAGGAGACACTGCTACATGTCTAAGATATGAGAAACTTGTTACATGTCCAAGATAGGAGACACTGCTACATGTCTAAGATATGAGAAACTTGTTACATGTCCAAGATATGAGAAACTTGTTACATGTCCAAGATAGGAGACACTGCTACATGTCCAAGATATGAGAAACTTGTTACATGTCCAAGATAGGAGACACTGCTACATGTCCAAGATAGGAGACACTGCTACATGTCTAAGATATGAGAAACTTGTTACATGTCCAAGATATGAGAAACTTGTTACATGTCCAAGATATGAGAAACTTGTTACATGTCCAAGATATGAGAAACTTGTTACATGTCCAAGATATGAGAAACTTGTTACATGTCCAAGATATGAGAAACTTGTTACATGTCCAAGATATGAGAAACTTGTTACATGTCCAAGATATGAGAAACTTGTTACATGTCCAAGATATGAGAAACTTGTTACATGTCCAAGATATGAGAAACTTGTTACATGTCCAAGATATGAGAAACTTGTTACATGTCCAAGATATGAGAAACTTGTTACATGTCCAAGATAGGAGACACTGCTACATGTCTAAGATATGAGAAACTTGTTACATGTCCAAGATAGGAGACACTGCTACATGTCTAAGATATGAGAAACTTGTTACATGTCCAAGATAGGAGACACTGCTACATGTCTAAGATATGAGAAACTTGTTACATGTCCAAGATAGGAGACACTGCTACATGTCCAAGATATGAGAAACTTGTTACATGTCCAAGATAGGAGACACTGCTACATGTCCAAGATATGAGAAACTTGTTATATGTCCAAGATATGAGAAACTTGTTACATGTCCAAGATAGGAGAAACTTGTTATATGTCCAAGATAGGAGAAACTTGTTACATGTCCAAGATAGGAGACACTGCTACATGTCCAAGATAGGACACTGCTACATGTCCAAGATATGAGAAACTTGTTACATGTCCAAGATAGAAACTTGTTATATGTCCAAGATAGGAGAAACTGCTACATGTCCAAGATAGGAGACACTGCTACATGTCCAAGATAGGAGACACTGCTACATGTCCAAGATAGGAGAAACTTGTTACATGTCCAAGATAGAAACTTGTTATATGTCCAAGATAGGAGAAACTTGTTACATGTCTAAGATATGAGAAACTTGTTACATGTCCAAGATAGGAGAAACTTGTTACATGTCCAAGATAGGAGAAACTTGTTACATGTACAAGATAGAAACTTGTTATATGTCCAAGATTGGAGAAACTTGTTATATGTCCAAGATAGGATAAACTTGTTACATGTCCAAGATAGGAGAAACTTGTTACATGTACAAGATAGGAGAAACTTGTTACATGTCCAAGATAGGAGAAACTGCTACATGTCCAAGATAGGAGACACTGCTACATGTCCAAGATAGGAGACACTGCTACATGTCCAAGATATGAGAAACTTGTTACATGTCCAAGATATGAGAAACTTGTTACATGTCCAAGATATGAGAAACTTGTTACATGTCCAAGATATGAGAAACTTGTTACATGTCCAAGATAGGAGACACTTGTTACATGTCCAAGATAGGAGACACTTGTTACATGTCCAAGATATGAGAAACTTGTTACATGTCCAAGATATGAGAAACTTGTTACATGTCCAAGATATGAGAAACTTGTTACATGTCCAAGATAGGAGAAACTTGTTACATGTCCAAGATAGGAGACACTTGTTACATGTCCAAGATATGAGAAACTTGTTACATGTCCAAGATAGGAGACACTGCTACATGTCCAAGATAGGAGAGACGTGTTACATGTCCAAGATATGAGAAACTTGTTACATGTCCAAGATATGAGAAACTTGTTACATGTCCAAGATATGAGAAACTTGTTACATGTACAAGATAGGAGAAACTTGTTACATGTCCAAGATAGGAGACACTGCTACATGTCCAAGATAGGAGAGACGTGTTACATGTCCAAGATATGAGAAACTTGTTACATGTCCAAGATATGAGAAACTTGTTACATGTACAAGATAGGAGAAACTTGTTACATGTCCAAGATAGGAGAAACTTGTTACATGTACAAGATAGGAGAAACATGTTACATGTACAAGATAGGAGAAACTTGTTACATGTCCAAGATATGAGAAACTTGTTACATGTCCAAGATAGGAGAAACTTGTTACATGTCCAAGATAGGAGAAACTTGTTACATGTCCAAGATAGGAGAAACTTGTTACATGTCCAAGATAGGAGAAACTTGTTACATGTCCAAGATAGGAGAAACTTGTTACATGTCCAAGATATGAGAAACTTGTTACATGTCCAAGATATGAGAAACTTGTTACATGTCCAAGATAGGAGACACTTGTTACATATACAAGATAGGAGACACTTGTTACATATACAAGATATGAGAAACTTGTTACATATACAAGATATGAGAAACGTGTTACATATCCAAGATAGGAGAAACGTGTTACATGTCCAAGATAGGAGAGACGTGTTACATGTCCAAGATAGGAGAGACGTGTTACATGTCCAAGATAGGAGAGACGTGTTACATGTCCAAGATAGGAGACACTGCTACATGTCCAAGATAGGAGAGACGTGTTACATGTCCAAGATAGGAGAAACTTGTTACATGTCCAAGATAGGAGAAACTTGCTACATGTCCAAGATAGGAGAAACTTGCTACATGTCCAAGATAGGAGAAACTTGTTACATGTACAAGATAGAAACTTGTTATATGTCCAAGATAGGAGACACTTGTTACATGTCCAAGATAGGATAAACTTGTTACATGTCCAAGATAGGAGAAACTTGTTACATGTACAAGATAGGATAAACTTGTTACATGTCCAAGATAGGAGAAACTTGTTACATGTACAAGATAGGATAAACTTGTTACATGTCCAAGATAGGAGAAACTTGTTACATGTACAAGATAGGAGAAACTTGTTACATGTCCAAGATAGGAGAAACTTGTTACATGTCCAAGATAGGAGAAACTTGTTACATGTACAAGATAGGAAAAACTTGTTACATGTCCAAGATAGGAGAAACTTGTTACATGTACAAGATAGAAACTTGTTATATGTCCAAGATAGGAGAAACTTGTTACATGTCTAAGATATGAGAAACTTGTTACATGTCCAAGATAGGAGAAACTTGTTACATGTCCAAGATAGGATAAACTTGTTACATGTACAAGATAGAAACTTGTTATATGTCCAAGATTGGAGAAACTTGTTATATGTCCAAGATAGGATAAACTTGTTACATGTACAAGATAGGAGAAACTTGTTACATGTACAAGATAGGAGAAACTTGTTACATGTCCAAGATAGGAGAAACTTGTTACATGTCCAAGATAGGATAAACTTGTTACTTGTCCAAGATAGGAGAAACTTGTTACATGTACAAGATAGGAGAAACTTGTTACATGTCCAAGATAGGAGAAACTTGTTACATGTCCAAGATAGGATAAACTTGTTACATGTACAAGATAGGATAAACTTGTTACATGTCCAAGATAGGATAAACTTGTTACTTGTCCAAGATAGGAGAAACTTGTTACATGTACAAGATAGGAGAAACATGTTACATGTACAAGATAGGAGAAACTTGTTACATGTCCAAGATAGGAGAAACTTGTTACATGTCCAAGATAGGAGAAACATGTTACATGTACAAGATAGGAGAAACATGTTACATGTACAAGATAGGAGAAACTTGTTACATGTACAAGATAGGAGAAACATGTTACATGTACAAGATAGGAGAAACATGTTACATGTACAAGATAGGAGAAACATGTTACATGTACAAGATAGGAGAAACTTGTTACATGTACAAGATAGGAGAGACATGTTACATGTACAAGATAGGAGAAACATGTTACATGTACAAGATAGGAGAAATTTGTTACATGTACAAGATAGGAGAGACGTGTTACATGTCCAAGATAGGAGAAACTTGTTACATGTACAAGATACGAGAAACTTGTTACATGTACAAGATAGAAGAAACTTGTTACATGTACAAGATAGAAACTTGTTACATGTCCAAGATAGGAGAAACTTGTTATATGTCCAAGATAGGAGAAACTTGTTATATGTCCAAGATAGGGGAAACTTGTTACATGTACAAAATAGGAGAAACTTGTTACATGTCCAAGATAGGAGAAACTTGTTACATGTCCAAGATAGAAACTTGTTACATGTCCAAGATAGGAGAAACCTGTTATATGTCCAAGAAAGGAGAAACTTGTTACATTTCCAAGATAGGAGAAACTTGTTACATGTCCAAGATAGGAGAAACTTGTTACTTGGTCTAGCATCTCCCCCGTGTGAGCGAGCCACGTTCATTTAAATTCAGTATTTACGAGGGTGGGGAGAGGGGAAAAAGGGTAGGGTTCGGCCTCGCTCAACCCTCTTTTTCAGTATCGGTTATAAATGAGCTCCGTTCTTTTTATTTGGTGAGTTTTGTTCCTCTTTCTATTTTTGCTCTATTTGGAGTTAGTCCTAGACAGGACTGATTATATTTTCCCCGCTATGCAAATCCAGTCGTTGTGTTTATTCTTTACATATGTCTGCCAAGAGCTACTGTGTGGGCAAGGGCGTTATGACGTGGATGTTAAGAGTAAACACAACTACCTGGTCGACTACATACATGCAGTCTGGGAGATGCTGAGAGTAATGCGTTTAACACGACTCACTGTGACAGCTGACATACAGTTCACTCCTGAATGGTATACACGCAAACAAACCCTCACAGCCACTAGAGCCACTGACACATGTTCATAGGGTTCTCATACACTGTCCACTGTGGGTCGAGTGCTTGGTGGCCATCTATCTATACATATACGTACCGTCCAGCTTGTGGTATGCTTTTGACACACTACAGTCTCTCTCTCTCTCTCTCTCTCTCTCTCTCTCTTTCTCTCTCTCTTTCTCTCTCTCTCCCTCTATGTCTCTCTCTCTCTTTCGCTCTATTTCTCTCTCTCTCGCTCGCTCTCTCTCTCTCTCTCTTTCTCTTTCTCTCTCTCTCTCTCTCTCTCTCTCTCTCTCTCTCTCTCTCTCTCTCTCTCTCTCTCTCTCTCTCTCTCTCTCTCTCTCTCTCTCTCTGTCACAACGTACTTCAGAAAGCCTGACTGGCTGACTCACAATAGTCTGTTTTCATTTGAATGGTTGTGTAACTGTCTTTAGCTCTTTACGACTCATCTTTCAATCATAGTTACTCTAACTAGGCACCTGACAATATATCATCGCCATCAGCATCATCATGTGGTTAGCCTACTGGTGTGGACTATCATGCTCCATTATGGAGTGTGGTTTGGGTAAAAAAAAAAAGGGGGGGGGGGGTCCATATCTTGTCATCTCCGGAGAAAAACTCAAACATTTTGTGACATCGGCACAATATAAATTAACACAAAGAAATGCAGCTTTACAGAACACAATTACGGAAAAATTCTGGACGTTGCGGCGACAGCCTTCGTCAGCAAACAAACACATACACAAAACACAACATATAATCATGGGAAGATACTGCAGTGACAACATTAAGGTTTAAGAAGGGGTTGAGAAGAATGAAAAGTTTAACACGTGAGAACAATGAAGAGAAAATGCAAAAATTGGAAATACTTAACTCGGAATCCCAGGCTGCGATACTAACACGAGTTTTCACATTATGAAATCTGGAAATATTTATGACAAACTTGATAGAGGAGGAAGACAACGACAGGAGATTTCTCGACAGAGTTTTGTAGAGACTAAAGTACTAAACTTTCTAATACAATTATTGCCGAAACGTCAACGAGTGGAAAACTAACATTTATACTAGATCAGAGATAATGAATTAGGGATCCAATGAATTAAAGAAGCAAACGGGAGCAACAACCGTGATAGGAACTGCACAAAATAGCAAATCAGGGTTTCTCCAAATATACCATACAACATAGGGAAACCTGGCTGTTATTTTAAGGACTTCAATTTGTATACTGCCTTGACTTAAGTGTTGTGACCTCGTAGGTCCCTGTAGCGCAGTGGATAGCGCGCTGGACTTCTAATCCAGAGGTCGCGGGTTCGAATCCCGCCAGGGATGTTTTTTTTTTTTTTAAATGGACCAAGAATATAACAATAATTCTTCTTCTGCGTTCATCCGGACTATTGTTTCGGACGTGATTGCGTTGTGCCTATTTACAGCAGAGCTGCGTTCTTGCGCCGTTAGGCAGACACATCCGACTTCTGCGGGCAATTGTTGACCGGGTTAACCTTCCCGGATACAACAATAATGTATGTATTATTATCATTAAGAAAGTGTCATGTCGCTAAGCGTAGACGATCATATTTACTTACCACCACTGGCGACCTCCAAGGAAAAAAATGGAAAATGTAACAACTGTAAAGATGTATGGCAAAAGAGACGGAGGAAGAAACCGAGAGAAGATCCTTGATATAGTCATTTGACATGACATTGAAAGTGACCAATTGATTCGCGTTATTGGAGATCAGATTTGGAGAGGCTTGATTGATACGCCAGTCGGCAAAGCTCTTGATGATGACAATTGTTAGAACATCAGTGACAGAAAAGAACTTACCACAATACTAGCTCATGCAGCTCTTGGCGAAACGTCGACGAGTTGTATACACAATTTTACACCAGATCAAAGTTACGAAAAAAGGAAACCAGCGGGCCAGCAATAGTGACAAAGCAAATCAGGGTTTCTCCAAATTTTCCGTATATAACATCGGGAAACATGGCTGTTATTTTAAGGATCATAATTCTCTTCTGTGCTAACGCTAGTGAATACACTCTGTAGGTCCCTGTAGCGCAGTGGATAGCGCGCTGGACTTCTAATCCAGAGGTCGCGGGTTCGAATCCCGCCAGGGATGTTTTTGTTTTTTTTAATGGACCAAGAATACAACAATAATTCCTCTTCTTCTGCGTTCATCCGGACACCCTCCCGTGTGTTGCCGGGGCCCATAAGGGAAGCAAAGAATAGCAACACTAGCCTACCACGCATGTCGTAAGAGGCGACTAAGGAGGCTTGATCGTTCCATCGCCCTGCTACTGAGTGAGTGCGTGGCGCGACACTGTGAGCTGTGAGTTTCGTGTGAAATGCTTCTGAATCTGCCCGAGGTTTTCTGGAACGTGACTGCATGTTCGGAGCGATGGCAGCTGGCTATGTCCCAGCGTTGACCAGTTTTTGCCTTATGCAGAAATGCGTGGCTGCTGGGCTTCTTTCTGGTTGACTGCCACTGCCTTCGACGATGAACTGTATTTTTTTTTTTTTTTTGGTGGTACTGTGTCGGTGAACATCTAGGAAACATCCAGACTGCCGATTCCATCAGAGATGAACTGGATGTTTCGTGGGGGACTATTGTGTTGACATTCTGGCGGCGGCATTATGCACAGTGTATCTGTGCGGGCTGTTGTTTGTCAAGACTCTTGTCTTTTCCACTTTTCCCATTGGGCAGTGGGAGGCGTTCTGTGTGATATTAACTGGCACAGGAACGGAGCAAAATGGGGACGACCCGTTGCTGTGAGGTTGGAACCGCGACTAACTACTTAACTCATCCGGACTATTTTTTCGGACGTGATTGCGTTGTGCCTATTTACAGCAGAGCTGCGTTCTTGCGCCGTTAGGCAGACACTTCCGACTTCTGCGGGCATTTGTTGACCGGGTTAGCCTTCCCGGATACAACAATAATGTATGTATTATTATCATTAAGAAAGTGTCATGTCGATAAGCGTAGACGATCATATTTACCACCACTCGCGACCTCAAGGGGAAAAAAAATGGAAAATGTACCATCTGTAAAGATGTATGGCAAAAGAGACGGAGGAAGACACCGAGAGAAGATCCTTGATATAGTCATTTGACATGACATTGAAAGTGACCAATTGATTCGCGTTATTGGAGATCAGATTTGGAGAGGCTTGATTGATTATTGATACGCCAGTCGGCAAAGCTCTTGATGATGACAATTGTTAGAACATCAGTGACAGAAAAGAACTTACCACAATACTAGCTCATGCAGCTCTTGGCGAAACGTCGACGAGTTGTATACACAATTTTACACCAGATCAAAGTTACGAAAAAAGGAAACCAGCGGGCCAGCAATAGTGACACAAAGCAAATCAGGGTTTCTCCAAATTTGCCGTACATAACATCGGGAAACATGGCTGTTATTTTAAGGATCATAATTCTCTTCTGTGCTAACGCTAGTACATGCACTCTGTAGGTCCCTGTAGCGCAGTGGATAGCGCGCTGGACTTCTAATCCAGAGGTCGCGGGTTCGAATCCCGCCAGGGATGTTTTTTTTTTTTTTTTTACAGGACCAAACGGGGAAATAGGAGGAACACCAGGAGAGACGACAACTGGTAAAGCTCCCTGAAGGAAACAGCACCATATGACGGGGTGGAGCCACAATTACTCTAGGCCTTAACAAGTGCGCGACTCAGACCAGACATGTAAAACCACAAGGATGAAATGAACACAATTGCAGCAGCTCAATCCTTTCAAGGAAGCAGATATACACATCTATATTTTCGAAAGAAGTAGTCTTAGATACACCAGAAAGGCCCCAATTACAACCAAGCCGATACACTCGATGGTTGAACGGGGCCATTCGTCTCAAGCAAAGCAAGCAAGCAACAGTGCTAATAAACAGCTTAATAAACAGCTCTCTGCCACTGTTTACGCTTCATCGCGACACCGCAAGGTACAAGATGAACAAAATGGGAAGAAGAGAACGGAGAGCTCTCGTATATAGACAAGATCGTCACCGACAACTTCAAACAAATAAATGAATAAAATTGTTGAAGGGGCGCACCAGAGCCCGAGTCTGAGATGGCACAGATGTGAGAATTTGTCCAAGAACCGTTGGCTTAGATTGATAGCATACCCCCCCCCCCCCCCCACCCCTACCCCCCTCTTCCCCTGATCTCTTGGGTAGTGAGATCAGAGGGACGCAGAGGTGTTTCCAAGGCACCAGGGCCAGGTTCTATACTGGCCAAGACCTACTATCTCGTCGTAACCGTGCGTCCTGGGCAACAGGTCCCTTTGGGGTCCTGGCTAACGTAGTAGGATCGCTGATTCCTCCGAAGTCGGAGAGTATCTGCCTGCACGTCGAGGAACCACCAGTCTTCACACCAATCAGCCAGACATGGGACAACGAATACTCACGCAAACCTCAGTCCGGTATGACAACACACTGATATTGGACAACAGGATGTCTTCATCCGACATACAGGACTTCACACTGGAGATCACAGCCAGCGAACACAAGCTAGCAGTGAGATCAGATACCTCATATTCACGGATAAGGACAACAAATAGGATGTCACGTGTGAAAATACTGGACTTGTAAAATCCTACTACGGGTGAAAATCCCAGAGTAGGTTGTGAGGCAGTAGCCATGGCAAAATTGTTGAGAAGAGAACTAACCACGGGTAGACGCTACCCACTATCTTGGATGGAATCTGTCTAGAGTCAGCAAACCTTGCATACACGCATGCAGAAGTCAAACACGGTGATCTTTGAGGTGCCTAACTTGATGTGCTACCATTGATTGAGAAAAGAAGAAGATAGAGAAGAAGACTATTTCACGCTATAAGTGCCATCAAATTTACCATCAAGTTAGAAGTGCTCGCGAGTGCACACACACGTACACGAACGCGACCTGAACGTAGATGTACGTTAAAGAAATAAGGATAAAGGAAGGAAGAAAATGATACAGAAAGAAGAAGAAAACTCATTCGGCGGTATGTCTACAACTAATGCAAAACAAAATGAAAACAATTAGGTATGTGTGACTTCTGAGAAGACGTGAGAGATAACCACAAACACAGTGGACATACCTTACAACCAACGCGAATCTGGCAAGCGGAAATCACGGTGTAAAAATAACCATGATAATAACAACGTAAAACAATGTTACACCACAACACGTTTCTTCTTCTTCTTCTTCTTCTTCTTCTTCTTCTTCTTCTTCTTCTTCTTCTTCTTCTTCTTCTTCTTCTTCTTCTTCTTCTTCTTCTTCTTCTTCTTCTTCTTCTTCTTCTTCTTCTTCTTCTTCTTCTTCTTCTTCTTCTTCTTCTTCTTCTTCTTCTTCTTCTTCTTCTTCTTCTTCTTCTTCTTCTTCTTCTTCTTCTTCTTCTTCTTCTTCTTCTTCTTCTTCTTCTTCTTCTTCTTCTTCTTCTTCTTCTTCTTCTTCTTCTTCTTCTTCTTCTTCTTCTTCTTCTTCTTCTTCTTCTTCTTCTTCTTCTTCTTCTTCTTCTTCTTCTTCTTCTTCTTCTTCTTCTTCTTCTTCTTCTTCTTCTTCTTCTTCTTCTTCTTCTTCTTCTTCTTCTTCTTCTTCTTCTTCTTCTTCTTCTTCTTCTTCTTCTGCGTTCACCCGGAGATTATTTTTTTTTCGGACGTGATTGCGTTGTGCCTGTTTACAGCAGAGCTGCGTTCTTGCGCCGTTAGGCCGACACATCCGACTTCTGCGGGCATTTGTATTTGTTGATCGGGTTAACCTTCCCGGGGATTCGACGTTTAGATCTTAATGATCTTCATTAGGAACAACACAAACAGATCTAAAGAAAAATATTAAATGATAAAGTGTAATACAAAATGAAAACTTTGGCAGAAAAAAGCATTGGTATCAAACGTTATTAGTTATTCCCATGTCCTGCTGCAGTCGTTACTTCTGTTATTTATTATTACAACAAATGTAGCATAAATGAGATAGCATATAAATATTATCATTACGAAATGCCTTGCCGCTAAGCGTAGACGATCATATTTAATTTCTCCACATCTTGCGACCTCCAGGATAAAAAGTGGAAAATTGTGTGACAACTGTAAAGATGTATGGCAACAGAGATGGTAAAAGGCATCGAGAAAAGATCCTTGATAGTCATTTGTCATGACATTGGACGTGTCCAGCACACCAATTGATAAGCGATGTGGGCGATCAGAAGATGTGGAGAAGCGTGATTGCTTACGCCAATCTCCTAGACTCTTGATGCGGTCATAACGTGAACAAAGAAAAAGCGTGTTGTGTACTGTATTTGACGAACAATAAATGATTGCTGAAATATAGACAGTGAAGCGTTAACAATTAGATGCTTCCAGCCAGTTTTGTGCAGAAAGAAAGAGTTCGTTCTAAATTTGAAATTACCGCGGGGATAACAGATGTTCCACATTTGAACAATAACTGTGACTATGTGTTTTAATTGTGTCAGCTCAAGTATTATTCATTTATTCACTTCAGATGATATATAACTCTGCGGTATGCACCTGACGACTTGCAACCTGGCAATAAATCGTACAAGATATTGTTTGTGACTGAGCACTAAATTGTAAACTTGATGGGAGATCATATAAAAAATAAGTAAGCGGAGCAGCAATCTTCTTCTTCAGCGTTCCGAGCCATTGAGGTTCTTTGCTGCAAATACAATCCGTCTCCATTCGTCTCTCTGGTGGACCTTCTCTTGCCAGTCGTTGATTCCAAGTGCTTGTAGGTTTGTACATGTATTATCTCTCCACCGCCTTCTTGGTCTACCTCGGGGTCTACGGTCATTTATTTCCTGAGTGTAAGCGAGTTTTGTTTCCCTATTATCTTCCATTCTTTCTATATGCCCCAGCCATTGTAGTCTATTAGCCTTCATGATACCAGTGATTAGCGGGGACTTAAACAGATCATAAATGTCTTTGTTACTTCTTCTTTTCCACTCTCCACTTTGTGTATCCCTAATGGGTCCAAAGATGCGTCTTAAAATTTTGTTCTCAAAGGTTTGTAACAAAGCTTCGTCTCCTTTCGTTGTACTCCAGGTTTCAGAGCCATACAGCACAACTGGTCTGATCAGTGTTTTGTATATTGTGATTTTGGTGTTACGAGATAGCGCCTTTGATTTTAGTAGATGTTGTAGTGCATAGTATATCTTATTTCCAGAGTTGATTCTAGTTTGTATTTCTTCCCTTATGATGTTGGAGCAGTTGAAGATCGTACCCAGGTATTTGTATGTTTCCGTTCTTTTAATGGTCATATTATCTATTTGTATGTGGCCAGAGTTTCTAGCCATTCCGTCTCTTGAAATTACCATATATTCTGTCTTATCTTGGTTGATAACCAGCCCCATCTGTTGGGCTTTTTCCTTTAAGTGAGTCAATATTTCCAATGTCTTTTGTTCACTTTGCCCTATAATATCTATATCATCTGCATAACCAAGCAGCTTGGATGTTCCTCCAATATCACATTCCTCCTTTACCTTCCTTACAACTTTCTCTAGAGCCAGATTGAAGAGTAGCGGCGATAGTGCATCACCCTGTTTCAAGCCAGATGTTATTTGGAAGGGGTCTGATTTCCTGCCTTTATATGTTACTATATTATAAGTATCTTCCATGCATAGTCTGGTCATGTTGATTAACTTCCTTGGTATTCCAAATTCCTGCATAGCATTCCATAGACTATTCCTATGGACACTATCATAAGCCTTTTTAAAATCCACAAAAATGTTATGGAGATCTCTTTTATATTCCCAATGTTTCTCGGCTATTTGTCGTAAGATAAATATCTGATCTATTGTTGATCTGTTTTGTCTAAAACCCGCCTGGTAGTCACCTAATATGTCTTCTGAATATGGTTTTAGTCTATTTAGTAATACTGCGGATAGTATCTTATAGCTTGTGGACAGTAGTGATATTCCTCTATAATTTCCACATTGGAACTTGTCTCCTTTCTTAAAGATAGTCCAGTCATGGGGTAATTCTTCTGTCCTCCAGATTTTTATTATTAGTTCGTATAGCTTTAGATGTAATGCATGGCCACCTGCCTTTATAAATTCAGCAGCAATTCCATCTGTCCCAGTTGCCTTATTGTTTTTAAGTCGTGTGATTACATATAGGATTTCTTCAAATGTAGGAGCAGCAATAGTGACAAATTATATAAGGATTTCCCCAAATGTTCTATACAACGTTTGGAGAACTTGGCTGTTATTTTAAGGAACTTAATTCTGTTGTGCGCTGACGCTATTACTAATAGAAGCGTTCTATAGGTCCCTGTAGCGCAGTGGATAGCGCGCTGGACTTCTAATCCAGAGGTCGCGGGTTCGAATCCCGCCAGGGATGTATTTTTATTTTTTTTTTTTTTTTAAGAATCTCCTTCTTTGCGGTCAGCCGGAGTGTTTTTCTTTTCAGATGTGATTGCGGTGTGTCTCGTTATGCACTCTTGGGCTGAAACCCTTAGGCCAACACAACCAATTTTTAGCGTGCATTTTTGACAGTTTAGCATTCCTGCATGTTTAAGATTATAATGACCACAGATGACTGCCAATCACTATCACTTATCAGGAACAAATCTAACCAGTATTTTTGATTTTGCAATACTTGTGCTACTACTTCTAGTGCACTGAACTTATTTTTGCGTGTGGATTAGCTTTCCATATTACTAGTGACCCTCGCCATCAAGTAAAGAACATAACATCAACAGAGGCTGGCTGGCATTAATAATGCAGACATTTGAACTGTCCATTTCCGTTTCTAGCCTTGTCGGTCGGACAACCACAAAATAGACTGTGTTCTTTGTTTCCTTGTTCTTTATTTGTTAATCTGCGGACACATAGTACCGTTTTGTTATCGTTTCAGTTTTTGTATTTGTTTGTCTCATATAGTATCTGATTCATTGCCGAAGGATAATATATCGCCTTAAGTGGCCTCCTATTTAGACAGAAGGGTGATATATCGCCATACTGGGGTCATCGTTTTATTTGTTTTGTTTCCTGATATCTTCTGCAATTTTAATGCTCAATGACCGGAAATTATATTGTTAAACTTATTCATTTGAATGTGCGCCATGTTTGAGGCATAACTATGACATACCACTATATCCAATTTCCCGCCATTTATGTTTGGTACAAACCTACTTCTTTGTTTGATTAAAATCTACTTTTTGATTTGTCTAAACCTACTTTTTGTTGTTGTCTAAGCCTACTTTTTGTTTTGTCTAAGCCTACGTTTTGTTTGGCCAAAACCTGTTTTTTGTTGTTAATCCAAAGTTTCTTGTTGGTTGGTCCAAAACTAATTTTTGATTGGCCCAAATCTATATTTTATTTGGTCCAACATACTTATTGTTTTGTCCAAACATGTATTTAGGTCCCTGTAGCGCAGTGGATAGCGCGCTGGACTTCTAATCCAGAGGTCGCGGGTTCGAATCCCGCCAGGGATGTATTTTTTTTTCTTACTTATAATTACCACCGAGACTGAAGAGAATTTGAACAATATAAAATGACACGAAGTAGTGCAGCTTAGGGTTAGCCTTCATCAGCAAACACACATATTCACAAGCACAATATATATTCAAGGAGATCTCCTGTGACTACATCAAAAGGTGACGACAGGACGAGAAGAACAAAAAGATGAAAAAATTTAAGCAATTAAGAGAAAATGAGAATTGGAACACATGTTCATACTTACCTCACAATTCCGATCTGTGTGTAACCTGGAATTGAGTACCCATGTATTAGAATAAGTACCCATGTATTAGAATAGCTAGGGCAGAATAGGTGACAGATGAAATCATGCAGATGATGGATTAAAGAAGGGGGCGGGGGTAAGATCAAGTGTAATATATTAGAAGACATGAAGAAATATTAAACAAATGCTAAGAAGTCAAAGAATTATGGCTGAATCAAATATACGCAGGGACTAGGGCCAGATTTGGAAATGACTCACATTGCATGTTAAGTTAGTTGCATATCCTTTACAGAACATCGCAGTCAACTCAGACATTTGTTTGGCTGTTTGTGATTTCTAGCCAAGTGTACGTTCAGAAATGTTGCATTGCTTTTTGAACGACCGGAACTCATACCATTGTATGTAGGTCAGCATGGCAGAATGGATAAGAAAGCGTATTCGTAAACATCCGGTGTGCTGATGCCGTGGTAAGGGGTTCAACCCCTACAATGGACAGCTGGACAAAATCGTTGATCTGTCGTCCTTGACTTGAGGATGTAAATTACAGGTACCTCTGAAGTCGGAGTGGATTCGCTTGACGGCGAAGGACACTGTTGACAGGGAAAGCTAATCCACACGCAAAATTCAGCCCAACACTAGTAGAAGTAGTGCGTACGTACTACGCTTGAATTCAAAGCGAGCGAGCGAAAAATATTTTTTATGAAAACCAATGCAAGGCGTTCTGCTTCCAAATCGCCCGCAGCTGTGTTTTTTTCGAACACGGTATGAGAGATTACGAACTGCGCCCGTAACTCCTTCACCATCGCGCATGTACAAACAAATAAATATGTTAAGATCCACCCTAACTCATATTGATGTCTTCACAACGTATGAGTTTGCAACCATGTAGACTCGCCATGGTGCGGTCGAGATTGATGCATAATGATGTGCACATACGTAAGAACTTAACACTAGTATGCCGTACAGAAACACACATAGGGGACAGAGTAACAAGAGGGGAGGGGGATATGAGTGAGGAGTATAACTCCATGCCTTATATATAGATCTCATTCAATGTAGTGGACTAGAGATACGTTACTTCACTCTCTTTGTATGTATAAAATAGTTAATAAGGATGATGTGTATACTTCTTTTTGTCAGATCGAATGCACCAATGTAATACCCGTATCGAACTTGCCACTGAGATGGCAAGAATAGATGGTTTACTATGCTTGAAACCTCCATGCCCTTGACCCACATGATTTGCGATCGCTCAGCAAGGATAATTGTTATACTATGTTGTACTTAGATTTTCATAGATTTGATCTAACTTTTCTTACACAACTGCATATATTTTTTGTATATTTGGTGCTTACTCCGATATTTTTATTACTGTGAATTATCAACTGTCCTGGCGTCTTCGTGTGGTATAGTACACATTTTGTTTGTTTCTACGCTGGATCTTAACATACTTTTGTATTTTCCGCTTTTGTACAATCGTATACTGCTTTAGTCAACATTGATCTTATCTGTCGTACAGAATTCAGACTTGGACAATAACAATAAACGAGAAAAGACAAGTTAAATCATCATATATGAAAGCCAGGGAGAAGTTTTAGATGTAAAGATTCCCAATCAGTGATGATGACATAAGGAAGTAAGTGGGTGCTCTACCAGCATCTAGAAACATCACTAGAATAACGCTCCGTGGCCGAGGGGTTAGCAGCTTTCTCCGCTAACTCCGAATACTCTCGTCACGTGACGCGACGAGAATTAGCAGTGGTTCGAATCGCAAAAGTGACTTATGAGAGTATGGAGCCGGTCGCTCAGAAAGTCGTGGCGTGCTGATGAGCGTAATCTAGCCTAGGAATCAACATACAGCTGAAAGATGCTGGTGTTGACCGCAATATCCTGAAACAGGATGGAAACGCGGGGAAAAAAAAAAAAAAAATAACGGGAATCTTGACTATTACTTTTAACGAACTTAGTATTCTCTGTACTGTCATTACAAATTACACTTTGTATGTCCCTGTAGCGCAGTGGATAGCGCGCTGGACTTCTAATCCAGAGGTCGCGGGTTCGAATCCCGCCAGGGATGACATTATTTTTAATCATTTTACGAGGGGTAAGTTAATAAGTAAGTTACATATGGCTGTAGCAAAATAACTAAATATGATAAAAACTTGAAACCAATTTATTTTTATACATACATTGTCCCTTTATTTCTCAGCAACATTGACGTACTTATCCCATCGTTTTAGCAGTCCGCCCAAACCAACAGCATAGAACTGCGTGCTTTGTTTTCATTTACAAGCCAGCCCACAGAACCGCGTGACTTACTTATTGACTCTCCCTTGTAACGTTTCCTACCAAGCTATGCACCGCTTTACGGGATACACATTTGTCAGCATAACCATTGAAAACCCACCTTGGCGGGAGACATTTCGCGAATGACGCCGAGGTTGAATGTGAAGTGAAAAAGTGGTTTAGAAAACAGAGATGGCAGTTCTATGCAGCCGTTTTGAGAGACAGCAGAGGCGGCAACATGGAGAAACGTTGAGGGGTTCGACAGCGCACCCATCTATCAGAGATTGTAGAATGTGTGAGATAGCTGAGGCGGCGACAAGGACAAACGTTGAGGAGGTTGACAGAGCAGTCATGTGTCAGAGGTGCAGTGGTCTTGGGAGCAGAAGACAACATGGAAACAACGTGATAGAATATGCAAACATAATTATTTCGACAGAGATGAGTTGAGCTGAGTCAAGAACCAAAAACACTTGGGATATTCCCATACATGCTCCGTCCTCACTTGCAACAGCCAGCGAGGAGTCCCAATACTGATTGTAGAAGTCTCATTTTGTGTCAGTCTGGCCTTTCCTTGAAATCATGATTGTCGGTAGCACCATAATCTCCAGCAGTGATGCCGTATCTGTTCTTCTGCACTATACACACGATTTGGAAATATTGTATGTTTAACAAATCATCAGCTAAATTTATTTACAATACACGCAGGTTCTTAACTTGGGGACAGCAGCACCAGCCTGGGGTGACTGAAAATATTCCTAGTATTGAGAAAAAGAACAATCAGGATGAACAAGAAAGCTGAAAAACAACACTAAAATGCAATGGAGCTGGACCCATGCACACACATTATATTAGGAGAAAGCGCAATGAAAATACTAGATGTGGTAATTCTTCTGAGTCTAAAAATAATGAAGCACAGAAGACACAATCCGTGGCAACTAGATAATTATTAAGAAACTTCAGAGGATACACAGTGGACTCGAAAACTGCAGCAGAAATGTCTCAGACCGTGAAACTTCAAGAAAAACACAGCTCTCTTCACAGAAACAGAGTCATTTGTCCGAACACTGAAGACGGAAAACTGCAGGAGAAATGTCGCTGACCGGGAAACTTCAAGAAAAACACAGCTCTCTTCACAGAAACAAAGTCATTTGTCCGAACACTGAAGACGGAAAACTGCAAGAGAAATGTCGCTGACCGGGAAAATTCAAGAAAAACACAGCTCTCTTCACAGAAACAAAGTCATTTGTCCGAACACTGAAGACGGAAAACTGCAAGAGAAATGTCGCTGACCGGGAAAATTCAAGAAAAACACAGCTCTCTTCACAGAAACAAAGTCATTTGTCCGAACACTGAAGACGGAAAACTGCAAGAGAAATGTCGCTGACCGGGAAAATTCAAGAAAAACACAGCTCTCTTCACAGAAACAAAGTCATTTGTCCGAACACTGAAGACGGAAAACTGCAAGAGAAATGTCGCTGACCGGGAAAATTCAAGAAAAACACAGCTCTCTTCACAGAAACAAAGTCATTTGTCCGAACACTGAAGACGGAAAACTGCAAGAGAAATGTCGCTGACCGGGAAAATTCAAGAAAAACACAGCTCTCTTCACAGAAACAAAGTCATTTGTCCGAACACTGAAGACGGAAAACTGCAAGAGAAATGTCGCTGACCGGGAAAATTCAAGAAAAACACAGCTCTCTTCACAGAAACAAAGTCATTTGTCCGAACACTGAAGATGGAAAACTGCAGGAGAAATGTCGCTGACCGGGAAAATTCAAGAAAAACACAGCTCTCTTCACAGAAACAAAGTCATTTGTCCGAACACTGAAGATGGAAAACTGCAGGAGAAATGTCGCTGACCGGGAAAATTCAAGAAAAACACAGCTCTCTTCACAGAAACAAAGTCATTTGTCCGAACACTGAAGATGGAAAACTGCAGGAGAAATGTCGCTGACCGGGAAAATTCAAGAAAAACACAGCTCTCTTCACAGAAACAAAGTCATTTGTCCGAACACTGAAGATGGAAAACTGCAGGAGAAATGTCGCTGACCGGGAAAATTCAAGAAAAACACAGCTCTCTTCACAGAAACAAAGTTATTTGTCCAAACACTGAAGATGGAAAACTGCAGGACTAGCACACCCAAAGCACCACTCCATGGCTATGCGAGAAAAAGCAAAGATAGTTGTAATACAGGGTGTTTGTAAAGTCTCACTACACTTTGTATGTGGAACCATTTTGAAAACTGAAGTACATAACTCCCTCTTCTTCTTCTTCCTCTTCAGCGTTCCGAGCCATTGAGGTTCTGTGAAGTACATAACGTCATTAACAAACAAAATATACCCTACAGTCCATCGGGAAGTAATATGTAGCGAATGGATTTCGTCTTATGGAGTATTTCATTGCACTCCAAACAAAATGGTGTTATGAACGGAAGAAAGAATTTTGTTTCGTTGAACAAGTATTTCGAAATGGCTGTCGATACGTATGGATAATTGTTAATAAATGTATAGCGAGATTTCTTGATAAACAACCACCTCATCACATTACGGTTAGAAATGTGTTGAATACATAATAGTGAATACTTCGTTCGTATTTTCCAGATATTCAAAGCAGCAGCATTAAACCATAGCAGTAACTATTGTAATTAATTTAATGAATTATTTAGCACATTTTTTTTATAACTTCATGTACTTTATGTTTTCAAAATTTTTCTACATACAAAGTGTAGTGAGACTTTACCAACACCCTGTAAAATTGAATTCCACACCCTACAAAATACCTGCAAATAAAGAGACTGATAAATCTTATGTATCCACAACGTGTGAGATCTTCTTCTTCTTCTGCGTTCATCCGGATTTTTTTTCCGGATGTGACTGCGTTGTGCCTGTTTACAGCAGAGCTGCGTTCTTGCGCCGTCAGGCCGACACATCCGACTTCTGCGGGCATTTGTTGACCGGGTTAACCTTCCCGGGGGTTTCTTAGGACGTTAGACTCTCACTGTTGTGGTGTTATCTCCCATCCCAGCTGGCCCATATAGAACAGCCAAAGGCATCCTGGTCAACCCTCAAGGGAAGGCGGGGGCAGACCATGGGCATTCCCCGCCATCCAAGGAGGCTTCCATACTTGCAGAGCCAACACACAGCGCTCTGTTACTGGGCTCACCCAAGGAATCGTCACGTCCTGCACATGGCTGCTTAGCCTCACTTCCGTATATTGGGCCTTCCGTTCACCATAGGCTGTTCTTCCGGAAACCAGAAGAATGAAGTCTGCAGATGACATCCACACAGTGAGCTTTCGATTAAGACTTTCCACATTATGGATTTGCTATCCAAGCAATATTCCATTTCGTGCCACTAGGGCACTTTTTCCACCTTTTATGAAGCCCACACAGTGAGCTTTCGATTCGGACTTTTCACTTAATGGATTTGCTATACAAGCAATATTCCATTTCATGCCTCTGGGACGCTTTTGTAACCGACATACCTGTGGTATGAAGTGTGGCAGTGTAAATACTTCTTCATGCACCTTTAGATGTCAACCTGAATGTAGTTAAAGTAAGCTACAGTCAACTTGAGCTTGTTGATATCTCCATAGAGCTTGTCCTCAAATAAAGCAGGCGTGGGCCAAAATATCTTTCTCTGTTCTGCATATATTGGGCACTCCTGCAGCAAATGTTTAGCTGTCATTTTACCAGTTCCACAGTTACATTCATCGGTATCTCCTATCTTTAGTTTATTGAACAAGTGGTGTTTCAGCCTGTTATGTCCTGTGCGGAGTCTGAAGATTGCTACTTGTTCTCTTCGGTCGAATTTGTAATATGCATCATCCTTCTGGTGGCCTGGATGCTCTGATTCCCATTTGGTTCTATAAGTGCTTTTTATAAACCTTTTTGCCTCATTATAGGTTATGTCTATGTCAGGCTGTGGTAATCGTCCACCCTCTTTTGCTAGTCTGTCAGTCTCTTCATTTCCAGGTATGCTGCAATGTGATGGGATCCACTGTATTACAACTTTTTTGGATTTCTGGCATAGACCATGGAGTGCTGCTCTTAGGTCAGCTAGTTCTGTGCTGTTTTTGCTCTTCAGTATTGAGACAGCTGACTTTGCATCTGTGAAGATAGCTATTTGCTTCTCTTTATTTTCCTCCATCAAGAGCATTTCTGCGGAAGTTTTCAAAGCCTCTACCTCCGCTTTGAAGTTACTTGAAAATTTTCCAGTTGCCACTGACTGTGTTTTTATCACTCCATTTTTTAAATTAAGGAGAATTCCTCCTCCTCCATTTTTAATTTGGCTGATCCATCTGTATATGCATGGGTCCAATTGCTGCTTGGGTAATGATCTTTTATGTAGTTGAGGGTTATATTTCTTCTTTCGTTTTCATTCTGAGTGTTCTTTTTCTCAATACCAGGAATGTTTTCTATCATCTCAGGCAGTTGCTGCTGTCTCCAAGCTGGGAAGTTGTGTGCATTGTAAATGGGCTTGACTGTTCATATGTTAAGTATGGGATCTGCCCTAATCTTTCGTTTTGCAGTTTCTACAAAGTTGCTACGCTTCAGTCTTCCTTTTCCAAAACCATTAAACCTGTTATACATAGGGTGGTCTGTCAATCTTCTAAATTTTTCTGCTTCTTGCTGGGCTCTGCTATCTCTTCTGTCCTGCATTGGTTGTAAACAAGTGATCTTTTCTAGTTCATTAATAGGCGTTGTCTTCAGGCTTCCAGCTATGATTCGCATTCCTTGGTTTTGGACTCTACTTATTTTGTTAAAGTTTGACTTAGCTGCTGTTGCCCAAGCTGCAATGCCATATTCCAGTACTGGCCTCACCCGTCCAGTATATAACTTCTTGAGAACTTTCTCATCTGCTCCCCACGTTGTACCAGCAAGCTTTTTCATGATTGCAATTCTCTGCCTTGCTCTTGTTCGATTTTTCTCAACCTGGGTCTTGCATGTCAGGCGACGATCAAAGGTGACTCCTAGATAGTTTGGATTTTCTTCATGGCGCAATATTTTTCCATTCAATACCAGCTTAGGTTGCTGAGTTTTATTTGAGAGGGAGAACACTGTGCATGATGTTTTCTCCTCACTTATCTTCACTAGCCATGATTTTGACCAGTCCTCTAGCGCTAATAGGGCTTGCTGTATTCTGCTGTTAGCTGTACTAATATATTCTTCAGATGTCCATATGGCTAGGTCATCTGCAAAGGAGGATGTGTGTACTCTGGCTGGAAAAGTTTCTGTGATGTCATTTATATATGCTAGGAATAATGTTGGTGAAAGAACTCCTCCTTGGGGGACACCTTACTCCAACAGCATCATTTTGCTTGTTTGTCCTTGTACTCTTGTCATGGCAGTTCTGTTCTCAAGGTAGTGGCTGATCCATTTATACATTTTTCCACAAACATGCATTTTTTGCAGTTTTACTTTCAGTCCTTCCTTCCATACTTTATCAAATGCTTTTTCTAAATCTATCCAGACTGCTAATGTGTACTTTTTCTCTTGGAAGGCATCCTCTATTTCCTGAGCTATATAGGTTATTTGATCTTCAGTGGATCTGTACTTTCTGAATCCTGCTTGGTGTGGTGTTAAGAGTTTGTTTTCTTCCAGATGCCATGTTAGCCTGCCATTGATAATGCGTTCCATTAATTTTCCTACACAGCTAAGTAGACTGATAGGTCGATAGCCATTTGGTTCTTCCAGGTCTTTTCCTTTCTTTGGGACTGGTATTAGTATAGCTTCCTTCCATGCCTGTGGGACTATTCCTCTCTTCCAGCTGTTATTTAAGACTGCTAGTAGTTTCTTCTTTGCCTTGGTTCCTAGTCCTATTAGCATTTCATTTGTGATTCCATCCTTTCCTGGTGATTTCTTCTTTTTTAGGGTATTCATTGCCTGTTCCATTTCTTCCATTGTTAGATTTGCCATCATATATTCTGCTGCTGTCTCTGTATTTCTATGATGTATCTGTTTGTCTTTGATTGCTTTCTTCTGTTCGGTTGTAATATCAATGTGGTTTGCATTTGCATAGTGTTCCATTAGTGCATTTGCAGCCTTTTTTCCTGTAAGCAAGGCATTTCCTTGTTTAATTGTCATTTGTTTGTTTCTAGGTCCTTCATTGTTCATGGCTTTCACTAGTTTCCATAGTTTGTTTCCATCCCTGTCAAATTCAGGTTTTCTGTTTTTTTTTTCTCCAACAATCTCTTGTTGTTTGATTTACTGTTCTTTTATATTTTGCTGAGATGGCTTTGAGAGAGATGTTCGCTTCAATTGTTTGTTCTCTCTCTGCTGTCTTCCTGGCATCTTCAACTTTGTCCTCCAAATTTTGTAGTTCTTCAGTCCAGTATGGTTTGTAATTTTCCTCGTTCCTCTTGGAATGGACTCAGTGGCTGCCTGTATTATCGCTCTGTTTAGACTTTCCACCATTTGCTTTATGTTGCCATATCGTGTATTTATGTTTTCACAATATTTGTCTGTTAGTATGGCAAATCTGTCCCAATCTGCTCGTTTGTAATTCCAGCGGGGCAAGGGCTTTTGCTCCTGTGGAACATACTCCATATTCATTACAAGCTTGATTGGTCTGTGGTCACTACCTGCTAATTGGTCCAGCACATGGCGATCGATTTTGTGGAGGATGTCTCCTGTGCAGAAAGCTAAGTCTGGAGTGGAAGTGGTAAGCCATCTTCTGAAGTAGAAGCTCGGTGTGTCAACCGCTTTGTTGAATAGAAGGAGATTTGAGTCTATTTCCCAGTCCTCCAATTCATCTCCTCTTTTGTCAGTATCTGGGTATCCCCATCTTTCTGAACGGCTATTAAAGTCTCCGACAATAATGCAGTTTGTGTCAGTTATTTTCATGTTTGAGAGTGTAAGGTCCTTATCTGCTGGGCTATACAGATTGTAGATTCTTATTTTTCACGCCCTTTATCATTATATCAACACCTATAATTTCCGTTTGGTTGTCAGAGATCACAGATACTTTGCTGCAAGGTATTGTATTTCGTGTAAGTATTAGAACTCCTCCTTTGTGTCCTTCGCGGTCGAGACGTGTGGCCTGATATCCTCTGACTGAGAATTTGTGATTGGCGTTGAGATGTGTCTCTTGAATGCATGCCACATCTATTCTATCTTTATGAAGACGCTGTGTTTGGGAGTCTTTCTGCTTGTAAACTCCTTCGGCATTCCACTGTAGTATGTTGAGTGTCCGGGGTATTTGGTCAATAGCTCTTAACCTACTCCTCTGTGCCTTGACTCCGCAGCACAGGGGAAGGTGACCACCAGTAGTCATGGGTGGACCCCCTCGAGGCAGGGGGCCCGGCACTATCGCCGCCTGATGGGACTTCGCGGGATTAGCACCATAACGATTAATTTTGATTTGTGACATCATGAATTAAGTTACGTTGCACTGCTTTGTCAAGCCTGTGGCTCAGTACATCCGATTTCGACAAGCATTTATTCGGGATGCTTTCCCTAGCCTTTGACTGTCCCCAGTCTACCTACAAGGCAGCAGGTTTGTGTGTCTCTTCGTCTGGTTCCTCTCCCTTGACCTCTCCGACATGGGTGGCCCTACCAGTAGCTGTGCTACCGTCGGCATAGCTCTTGGGGTCATTGGGACACGCAAGCCCCTCTACCTCGTCACGGTGGACACACAGCAGAGGGGCAACGTGTGAGATTAGAACAAGAATCAATTGTGTAAGATGGAAAACATACTGATCATAAATGGATGTCAACTGCAACGAGAAAAAGAGCGTTGAAGCACTACATAGAACCTGTGCGTGAGGGTTGGTCTGGTTGACAAGTTCAGTCCCGCGTCTGGCGCTCGTTATCTTGGAAGGCTGTGTCAAGTGCACCCAATCGGGAACTTCCCAGCCGACACAAGTTAGCGAGGCAGGCGTTTCGAAAATGTGATCGCAGCGCGAAGCTTGAGTCGCAGTTTGAGAGGGCGAAAGAGCAACTTTTTATGATCGTTCGACAAGGTCTCGATAAGCGCCCACTCTCTCTCTCGATGAGTAATGGGCCTGCAGTCAGTAAGCTGGCATAGCTTTTTGGTCAGTCCTGCCGGCGTAGCTTGAAAGCTCGTCGGTAGGCGTCCAGTGGTTTTGAGTGTATCACCAGGTACCGTGGGAGCGCGCTGAGCGATTGCTACTTTTGGCCAGCGTATGCGTGAATAGTCCGTACTTGCGATAGATATCTGGTTGTTCCTGTCAGTAGTCATATGCATGTCTCAAAGTTTAAGCCATGCATGTCTAAGTTCACACTGTTTCACGGTGAAACCGCGAATGGCTCATTAAATCAGTCGAGGTTCCTTAGATGTCATGATCGTGATCATGATCATGATTATTTAGTGTAAAATGCATCGCTTGCAGGGCCTCATAAGGTCATTTCCGGGGCAATGTGTTGTCAATCTCTTACGTCTCCTAGACCGATCGATGGATACAATAAATGTTTCTGGGTCCGGAGGGCCCTCACACACATCCGAATCATCGCGCTATCGAGAGCAAGTCGCCTAATTGGAAGCCATCCACGTGTTAGAAAATAGCACGGGGCAAGAGTAACTCCAGAAGACATCCGACGTTTAAAATGAGCAACGTGGAAGCCACCAAGACTATCAAGATAATGCAAGACGAAAACGTGTCTGCTAGCTGCAGCACAGCGGCAGAACCTGAAGAAACATTAAATGAAGCTACCACTTCTACACCAGATGAATCTGCTCCCGTCGCTCAACCGACGTCAGAGACTACAACTTTAACTGAAGCCAACAGCAACCGTGAGGTTGTCAACAGCACCAAGACGAAGCAGCTCAGTTTACCAAAGACTTCCACATCGGAGGAAACCACAACAACTGAGGACTTCACCGGCAAATTGCTGCTAAGACAGACAAGCGTGGGAAAAGCCAAACTGTTGGCGCTACCAACAGACAAGATAATCAGTATATTGAAAAACAAGCTGGGAAGAAACAGCATCAACCAGCTACGCAAGACGCCTGATGGAGTAGTGGTCTCAATCAACAAAAACCCAAAGACCACAGCACTTATGCAGAGGATTGCACAAGAAGAGAAGGCCGACATCAAGCTACCCCACGGCATCACATTAGAAGCCACCCGGCACAGCGTGGTGAAACGATGGGTCATTAAACGAGTAAAGACCCATCTTACCAACGACCAGATCAGGGAGATGCTGATAAGGGAGAACAAGAAACTCAAGATCGTCAGCGCTGAGAGGATCAGCAAGAATAACACCCCCTCCAAAGTCGTCATCGTAACATCGGAGGACCGAGTGATCCCTCATTTCATCAGATGGAACAAGAGAGACCAAGCCCCAGAGCACTACATACCGAGAGTGCTGCAGTTCTCTAAGTGACAGAAGTTTTGGCACACCCGTGCCACCTGCAAGAGTGAGGTGGGGGTATGCAGATATTGCTCTGGACCTCACCCATACAGTCAGTGCTAGCATGCAAAGATCGACAAGGACTTCAGGAGGCCTAACACTAACAGAAAATGCACCAACTGCCTCGGCAACCACGGCACCTGGTACCTCGGCTGCCCGTGCCACCAAGACAGCCAGGAAGCCATGAAGATCGCCATAAAATCTAACCTACCATATAAAGAGGCTAGGAGGCAGTACGAGGCAACCGATCGACTCACAAAAAGCGACAAAGCGCAAATGAAAGGTAAACTGAAGGACCTGCGATCAAAGTTCAACAGCATGGAAGAAGTAAAAGACAAGAACTCAGATAACAGCCGTTCAGCGCATCCTGGACGAAACGAAGCAAGTTCAGCAGAAGATTGAGCAGGATGTCGCTCGAAAGGCTGCTATATAGGCGGAGACAGAAGAAAGGCTATCAAGCATGGAAGAAGAACAAGACAAGACGCAAGAAACACAGATAACGGCCGTTCAGTGCACCCTGGACGATATGAAGCAAGTTCAGCAGACGGTTGAGCAGAATGTCGCTCGTATGGCTGCTATAAAGGCTGAGACTGAAGAATAACTATCAAAAATACAAGAAGTGCAAGAAAAGACAGAAGACATTCTACGAGACATATTAGAACTGCTCAAGACCAAGACAGCCACACCCGAACCAGAAGATGCAAGAACACAGACAGAAGAAGAAGCAACAGATGAAGAACGATATCGCTCACCACCAAGATCGAACTGGCGACCACCGAGAAGATTCGAAGGCAACCCAAGACGGGGAAATAGGAGGAACACCAGGAGAGATGACAACTGGTAAAACTCCCTGAAGAAAACAGCACCAGATGACGGGGTGGGCACACAACAACTCCAAGCCTCAAGAAGTGCACAACTCTGTCGAGACATGAAAAACCTAGCGAGAAAGGAATGAACACAGTCAACCCACCAGAAGCCGGGAAGCTGACAACAAGCAGCCCAATGTACGAAAGACAAACTACAAGCTACACCATAAATACCCCAATTATATAGCCAAGTCGAAAACTCTAAGGATGAAAGGGGGTATTCGTACCAAAAACTGGATTGGATTGGGCCCTCACTGTCGTTGGAGTGTAAATCCATATCGTTTAGTACGGACGACAGTGAGGGCCCTCCGGGCCCAGAAATATTTATTGCATCCATCGATCGGTCTAGGAGACGACGATACACTCAAACATAAGAGATTGACAACACGTTGTCCCGGAAATGACCTAATGAGGCCCTGTAAGCGATGCATTTTACACTAAATAATCATGATCATGATCGTGACATGTAAGGAACCTCGACTGATTTAATGAACCATTCGCGGTTTCACCGTGTGACAGTTTTTTTTTCCACGGATATACCGATACAAGTGTTTAGAACATATATTCGGATACTATTTACAACTTTTATGCAACAATTTCCACATATAACTGTGAAATATTATTGGTACGTATTTCCATTTTCTTAGTTCTATATTTTAGTTGGTAGTTTGTATCTTTTATTATATCAGCTAACGAGGCCCTGTAAGGGATGCATTTTACACTAAATAATTAGGGGCCGTCGTTCGCAAGAGTGGCAAAAGTCCTTATAAGGACTGTACCCAGCCAAGCGAAACACACAAGTAACCAAAACTGATCAAGGAAACCATCAGAGGAGACGGACACGAAGGATAGCTCGCCGGCCTACCAATCCCCAGTTGACGCCACAGATACAAACACTTATATAACCAGTCCGAGTTAGGACTCACTCGTAAGAGCGAGCAGACAGAACCAGGATAAAATCCACATAAACCACGGATCTCTAACCAAGGCTGAAGAAGCAGACTGAACGAGACCGAATTTGGAATGTTTGTTTTTGAATCAAGTCAAATCATTACTTGTAAGCAAATTAGCTGTCTCCTCTGCAGACATTTCGGTTAATTTATGTGGGTCCCTGTAGCGCAGTGGATAGCGCGCTGGACTTCTAATCCAGAGGTCGCGGGTTCGAATCCCGCCAGGGATGTTTTTTTTTTTTTTTCTCTTTCTTAAATGGTTATCTTTTTTTTAAAAATGGAATATGATTAGGACAGAGATCTCTAGCACCTAGACATAACCATACTACTTGGCGTTGAACTACATATGTGTTCAGTCCATAATAAGGAAATAGATGAGTAACTTCCCGGGAAGGTTAACCCGGTTAACAAATGCCCGCAGAAGTCGGATGTGTCGGCCTAACGGCGCAAGAACGCAGCTCTGCTGTAAACAGGCACAACGCAATCACGTCCGGAAAAGAAAAAAAAACTCTGGATGAACGCAAAAGAAAGAGGAAGATGAGTAACTTTCATTTTTTTTTTTTTTTCATGTAGAGTTTTTCATTAATTTGTATTAGTGTATATTTGTTGTTTGTGTGCTGACGAATGCTTCAACCGTAATGTACATTTTGTTACTTGTGCTCGTGTTCTAGTAAAGCTGAACGATTCTACTTCTCCATTTTGTCGCATTATTCATAGCGTTTAGCCACCACGGAGTGATCTCCCCCGCAGATGCAATACAAGTAAATGGTGGAATTATGGCGCGGGCGGACATACACACACAAACACATACACACACACATACACACACACACACGCACGCACACGCACACGCACACACACACACACACACACACACACACACATACACACACTGAACTGTAAACCTACAATTATACACAAGCCATCTGCACCATCAACGAAGAGTTGATTACGCTGAGAGTGAAGCGGATTAATCAATACAACAGCTCCGAATTGTAAGTTGTTATTTGACATTTCAAACAGAGCTTAATTCACCTGCAGCTTCACACACATCTGCGACCGACAGTTAACGACTGTACAAGTGTAGACACAAAAGACAAATAACCACGGGGCAGACCGTCAGTAGTGGAACAGTGAACTTACATCAGCACAGAAGGCGTTGGGTATGCAAGGCTGGCTGTTGATGGGACGATGTGGTGTATCTTGTGATGAATCAGTTATTAAGCTGCCGCTGTGTGTTCTGTGAAGTCTGTTGAGAGTATCATCAAGCGCAACATCGTGCTCGAGACAAGTGAATGCATCTGCCATAGACTAAACCCTAGACAACACCAAGTACCACACCAACGAACCTCACAACGTCATGTCCACTTGCAAATAGCCGAATGTGCCGGATAGAACAAGAATGGAAATTTGAATAACTTTGAGTAACGAAGTTCCCTCCCACCTACTAATGGTTCTATTGCCTGAATTTAATTTCCACCGAGTCCTCATGAGATGGATACCCCCATCGAACTTGCCATCGAGATAGCAAAGATGTGGGATAATCTTACCCCTGATCCACACGAGAATGGCGCAGCAAGGATAATTGTTACACCTTGTTGTGCTAAGATGTGCCTCTCAGTTATGTAACTTTTTTAAAGCAACTTTTCATAGTGTACGTATATTCGGTGCTCACTCAAGGGATAGTCAATTGTACATAGTGTACATATATTCTGTGGTCACTCTAGGGATAGCCAATTGTACACAGTGTACATATATTCTGTGTTTATTCTAGTGACATTTTTGTTATAGGAATTGTCACTTGTCCCACCTTCTTCGCGCTGTCTAGTACACGTTTGCTTTTATGCTAGACCTTTACCGTGATTTTCTGTCTCTGTTGTGTGAAGTCATATCCTGATGTGGTCAACATTGTTCTTATTATTTGTCAATAAAATCCAATCTTCGCACAATAACCACAAACGAGAACAGGCAAATTAAAGCAGCACACGAAATGCGAAATGAGGTATTCTAGATGTAACTGAAAGATACCGAATTACAGATAGCGAAATTAGGAGGCAGGCAATGAAACATAACTAAAAGTAAAAACAATTTTTTTTTCGCTCGCTTTGAACTCAAGCGTAGTGTAACAAGTTACGTGGAGGGTCCCAAATACCACTGTCACAATGCTTCAATAATATTCTTTAGCCCTGGCTGGGATAGGTCTTTGCTTGACAACCCTCCTCCGTTCCCCGGACTCACTGTCACTCTATCTTTTGACCTCGGGGCCTATTCCCTGAGGTGTCTTTCTGGCTGACACAAATATAACATGACGTTCTGTGACAGTAACTATAATTGTAATTTAATAACTTAATAAAGAACAGCACAGGAAAACATCAAGGCAGTTAAAACAGATAGTACTCTACAAACAAACAGGGATAAAGTGTTCAGTTCAGGCACAGAGCCTCATGGCTTTCCATCATAGACCAATCTGTAGTCAATGTCCGTTCCGTCCACATACAGCACACCGAGGGTGTCTTCAGTTCTTTCCTTCCCCCGTAGGTTGTTCGAACAACAGGCCGCTGTAGAACCAGGCTTCCAGGTTTCCGTGGACCACACTCTATAGTTAATCAAGTGTTCTTGGAAAGTGCCATGGAATCACTTGGTACAATGTTGGGTGGGAAATAATAAAATGGAGAACAGTTCGTAAATAATAATGGGGGTGTCTGAGAATTTGGCGGGTTCCAGCCAAGAATACAAAATAGCTCGATCCTAGCGTATTGAGATGACTGGCGATGTGTTAGAAAGGCTGATGGTCATTCTTTCGGGGCCAGCGGTGGCTTTATCTCGTAGAGATCATACCCTTGGGCCTGGTATGGCCCAAAACTTGACATGGACTCGTCTTAAATATAACTTTCCACGTAGAGGCCCTGTCGATACTTTCAGCTCTATTCACTTCCAAAAGAAGGACCCTGGAGATGACAAACATTTGTGAAAGCCTCTAGCTTAAACTTCAGGAACAGCCGACATGGAGACTCCTAATGGTCTCAGCATATCAGTTGGCATAAACAAGATATATACACAATAGTACTATACAGGAGACCTGAGTGAATTGGCCTGACCTGTCAAGAGGTCTTGGATTGGCTAGGCCCCTGCTTGACTAGACCTCCAGCTTGTCCAGGTCGTGTCGTTTGACCCTAGGTACATTACCTATTTTCTTCATACAAGATTCACTCTCCATTCTCATACCATGCCTTTATTATTACTGGGCAAATTCGTTTCCCGGCTTCCCTCTCACTTGCAAACCCTCTCTTTCTCACGACAAAGCTCTTGTGGTGTTGTGTGCGTAATTATGTGTGTCCCCCCCCCCCCCCATTTACTAATATCATAGTAGTGGGTATGTATGGAAAGAAGTGTAGTTCCCTATTCCCAGCAAGAATAGGAAAGAAGATACTACCCCTTCCGGCCGCTGCTCTCGTCTGAGCTGTCGCCGCAATGTACCGGCAGTGCCTAGCATAAGCCATTTGTGTAGATGAGTTCTGGTTCTTTCCAGTGCTATAAAGAGTTATATTTATTCTCTGGCATCATCTTAATGACCAGTAACTATTCGATCCTCCTAGCCACCCTATCTGCTAAAAGATGAAAGAGATAGCACAGTGGATACCCTCTTCCGTTTTAAGAAGACAGAACATAAATGGTTGGAACCCGTCTCCACGGAGTCCTCCCCTCCTTCCGGCATACCGTAGCTATATAATGTTTATATTCAAATGAAAGATGACACTATGCAGAGTTCAGGCCGTAGGAAGAAAGATAACACCTGCCCATCTGCTGCCAAGAACAAGCGAAATCATCTGGGGAGATATATTGCTCAGATTCGTTCCCAGGCAATGCCAAGAACAAGACGCCTAGGTAGATTGGCCAACGGTCAACCCACTCACAATATGGCGTGACTGCCGTTTCGCCAATTCGTCTCACCAGTCGAGACAACATAGATTTATAGGCCAAGGTCTGGCAGGACTAAATAAAACCCATTGTTACCTTTCAATCCACCAGTAGGATGCTGCACTTAATCTGTCTCACTCTTTAAAGTGTCAAATTGACAGGATGCAGTCTACAAATGGTAATTGTTTAAACGGACATTGATGGCCCGAGAATTTACATTAGTGCGTATTTGGTGCAAGGTGCCCTATCGGGTTTTCCCCGAAGAAAAGTCAGACTTCTAATAGTTCTCTTAAGAAGAACAGGTTGTAAAAGTAACCAAGAGAATTATCTTCCAAGGGAATTGAGCGGATAAGAGAACTGAGGGCTCCCGAAAGCTTTTTCCCACTGTTTTCCCAAAATCAAAGAAGTCATGAGGACATGGGCCACTGGCGTCCCGTTCCATATGCCTCCTCTTAAGAAAGTCGAACCCTACGAACTTTCGACTACCAGAAGTTCTGTTAGAATGGCCCCACCCTCACATTCGACCATAGGATGCCGTGATAGAAAATCCGCTCCCACATTCTCCCTTCCGAGGATGTATTCGACCGTGAACTGATACGGTTGTAGGAGCAATGACCATCTCATTAACCTCGCGTTCAGTTTCTTAGAAGTTGCCAAAAACATCAGAGGTTGATGGTCGGATTGCACTTTGAACGGTACTCCATACAGATAAGGTTGAAATTTCTGTACTGCCCACACGAGAGCCAGACATTCCCGTCCGACGGTGGAGTAATTCCGTTCCGCGGGTAACAGTTTTCTACTTGCATACGCCACCGGACATAGCACTGTAGGATCATCTCGCCCTTCCTGCAACAAAGTTGCCCCAATCCCTATGTTACTCGCGTCGGTTCTTAGAACAAACGTTTTCTCCAAATTTGGGAGTTGCAGGACTGGCCTATCCACCAAAGCCTGTTTCAGCTTCCCATAAGCTTCTTCACAGCTCGGGGTCCAGACTATAGGATCTGGCGATCCTTTCTTCAGGGCTTCGGTCAACGGTGCCCCAATTTCGTTGAACTTCGGAATAAATTTCTGGTAAAACCCACACAGAGACAAGAAAGACCTAACATCCTTTTTGGATTTAGGACGGGGTGCGAGTCTGACCTTCTCAACATTCTTTTCTTCCGGTACCAGTCCCCCTGGGGTAATAGTATGTCCCAGAAATTCCAAGGATTGATAGCCAATCATGCATTTGGCTGGACGGGCGGTTAACCCTTCCTCTTTTAACCTTGTGAAGATCTGTCCCAAGGACTTCAAGTGATCCTTCAGATTGTCAGACGCGATGAGAATATCATCCATAAACGAGACCACAGAGGGATCCTTTAAAGGCTCTAATAACATTCTCATCATGCGGGTGAACACACTGGGCGCATTGCTTAGCCCAAATGGCATCACCTTGAATTCGTAATGGCCGCTCGGAGTACTGAAGGCGAGCAAGGGGCGAACCTCGGGCTTCACAGAGATCTGATAATATCCTCGGCTTAGATCAATTTTCGAAAAGTACTTTGCCTTATTTAGTCTGGCAAACAGTTGATTTGTGTTCGGTAACGGTTCAACTTGGAATTTCGTACAACTGTTTAAATGCCTGTAATCAATACATAAGCGGTGCTCCCCACTGGGCTTCCTCAACAAGACAACCCCGGCATTGTAAAGAGAAGTCGAAGGAGTGATGATGTCATCGTCCAGAAGCTTCTGGATTTCGGCTTCCAGGGCCTTCTCTTTCGAAAAGAGCACTGGATATATTTTTTGGCGGACGGGGTCTTGGGTAGTCAGAGTCATATCAAACTCGACCAACCCTGTCCGCCCTGGCCGATCGGTAAGAATCTGCTGATGGGACTCCAACAAACGGATGACCAGGTCTGTTTCTTCAGCCGACAGATCAGGATTTATATGTACATCCCTATAGGTTTCCCCAGGGTGTAAAGGATACTCCTTATCCGCGTCTTCGCCCGATTCAGTTTCCATCGCGACCGCCATAGTCATGAGTGGTAGAGAAGTACCATCAGATCGTTCTTCATACTTTTTGAGGAGGTTAATGTGGAAGATTTTGGATTTCCCCCTAATCCGGATGGCATAGTTGGTGCGGGACACAACCCTTTCCACCGGGAAAGGCCCCTGCCAACCAATCTCGAGTTTTTTGGAACCTACTGGAAGTAACAACAGAACCCGTTCCCCTCTTTAAGAGACCTATCTTACGTCCTTCTATTGTAGTAGGCCGCGTGTCTCTTTCTGGCCGCCCTCAGATTCTGAGCTGCCAAAGCCCAACCCGTCTGGAGTTTCTTCTTTAACTCTTCGACGTATTTGTAGGAGGATACTACTTCTTCGGAAGTTTCCTCCTCTGTCCAACACCTCAATAGGGCTTCTAAGGGACCCTTGATTGGCCTCCCGAATAGTAGAGTGGCTGGTGGCAACCCGGTCGATCCATGGGGAACCTCCAGATAGGCGACCAGGCGGTTGGGATATACTCATCCCATCTGTCTGGTTTCTCTTGAGCCAGCTTCCGAAGCATGGTCATCAAGGTACCATTAAACCTCTCTACTTGCCCATTAGACTGAGGGTGGTACGGGCTTGTGTGAATGTGGTTGGTCTGGAAGATACGAAAGACTTCCTCCATCAGCTTACCACAGAACTGAGACCCATTGTCCGTTAGGATCTGGTTTGGAAATCCCAACCGAGTAAAGGTCTCCATCAGTGCATCAGCCACTCGCTTAGAGTCGATTGTGGCCAACGGTATCGCCTCACCCCACATGGAACAGCAATCAACCATCGTAAGAATGTACATATTCCTCTTCCTAGTCCGAGGAAGAGGACCAACAAGATCGATGGCAACTCTCTCGAAAGGAGAGTTCATAATGGGCATGTCGCCCAAGATTACCGGAGCCGTCCAGTGTTTTGGTGCTACACGCTGGCACTCTGGGCACGACTTGACGTACCGACGAACGTCTCCAGTCATCCCTGGCCAGTAGTAATGGCAGGAAATGCGCTGGAGTGTTGCCCCGACACCCATATGTCCACTGAATGAAATGGTGTGTCCCATATGAAGAAGCTGTTCCCGATAGGCCTTAGGAACTACCAGCTGTCCATGCTGGTGTTCTTCCACTCCGTCTCTCCGGTACAGTAACCGGTTCTTCATATAATACTGACCCCTTCTTGGTGGATCAGCACTTTTTGGCAACTGATTGAAGCAAGGTAGCAAGGTAGCATCCTGACTTTGAGCAGCTCTTAATTCCACAGGCAAGGGATTCACGATCAAGGCCGGCGTCTGCTCCTCTCCCGATTGAGATCTGGTTTGCATTGCCCCTACGTACATAGGTTCTGTTGGGATCCCTAAAAAGACGTAGCGACACCACAAGATCATGGGGAAGATAGGATCAAGCAGAACGGCTGCCTGTATAGTGCCGGTAACATATTTAGATTTGATGTCCACCTTCGCAATCGGAAGAGACATCGCTACCGCACTCTTGGTCGCCGTTTGAATCTCAATAGACTCCCCGGTTAGCTGCTCTGGGCTCACTAAGTGTGATGAAATTACGGTCTCGAACTGCAGACCGGTGTCATAGAGACACTCGACTGGTTGTCCGTTCACAAGTATCGTCTCTACTACTGGTGGTTTCTCTGAATCTTTGTTCTCAAGACCCCTCCCTTCTACCTCCCTGTTAGACCCCTCCCCGGTTTCTACAAGACAGGCAGCATAGTGAGAGTCTTTCTGTTTGCGCCTGCAATCAGCCGTATTGTGTGTGGGAGATTTGCAATAGGCGCACCACTTTTCACTCCACTTTCTTTTAGGAGATCCAGGTGGACTCTTACCAGAGGGTTTCTTAATAGGAACTTTATCGAAAGGATCCTCCTTCTTGGTGTGGGCTGGCTTAGGCTTCTTCTTCTTTCCAGACCATGTGTCTGGAGATCGGCAACTGGGTTGTGACAGTTCCCCATTATCCCCATGAGCCAGCACATACCTTTCCGCTAATGTATTAAATAAGTCTAACCTCTCTGCCCCATTTTCTAGCAAGAAGGTTTGCAATGGCTTAGGCATCATCCTCTTCATTTGGTCCACGACCACTAATTCTTCTAAACTTTCATAGTCGTTAACAAATCCAGCTAATGACATCCACTTCAAAAGGTAAGACTTAAGTCTAACGCTGTAGGCTGCGAACATCTCCCCTGGCTCTCTCTTCGACTTTCTGAACTGCTGTCGGTATGTATGGGCTGTCATCTGGAACCTTTTCAATAATGCTTTTTCCAGGGCCTCATAATCATTCTCCATACCAGGTGGGAACCTTAAGTATACCTCGTACGCTGTCCCCCTCAGGCCCTGTGAGAGTTTCAAGTTCCATTTCCCACGTTCCAATCCCATAGCCAAAGCCATCGACTGAAATCTTTGAAGATACTGGTCGATCTTATCTTTGTGTTCATCGAACGGGTGCAATGGGAACTTCATTGCCTGGTATGGACCGCCACTAGAAGTTGTTGAGTCAGGGAGAACTTCGCCTCCCACTGCACCCTCGCTTTCCTTGGCAGTTTGAGCTTTCAGCTCCAACTCCCTCATACGGAACTCATGGTCTCTGGCCGCCTGCTCTGCTTCCAGCTTCCTAGCTTCGCGATCTGCCTCAATTTTCTTAGCTTCGCGCACACCTTGTCTGAAGTCTCTTTCCACTTCTTGAACATATTTCTGTAACTCCGCCCCATCATAGCCCATCTCACGCCCTGTAGCCTGTACGTCAGCAACATTAAATTTACCTGATGCCATCTTACACTCAGAGGGTAAGTGAAAAGGTAATTGTATATTAAATTACTATCTCAAATAACTAAAATATATATTTTACTCGACCACAGCACGTCGTATGTCGGTCAGTCTGTGTCAGGAAGAGTACAGACAATAGCCAGGCACGGTAGGCAGAACCTATTGATAGTAGACAAGAATATATGTCCCTATCACTATATCAGCCAGAACTCCACCAGGATTTCAAATATCACGCGACGATCCCCCATAGATTGTAACAAGTTACGTGGAGGGTCCCAAATACCACTGTCACAATGCTTCAATAATACTCTTTAGCCCTGGATGGGATAGGTCTTTGCTTGCCAACCCTTCTCCGTTCCCCGGACTCACTGTCACTCTATCTTTTGACCTCGGGGCCTATTCCCTGAGGTGTCTTTCTGGCTGACACAAATATAACATGACGATCGTCACATTAACTATAATTGTAATTTAATAACTTAATAAAGAACAGCACAGGAAAACATCAAGGCAGTTAAAACAGATAGTTCTTTACAAACAAACAGGGATAAAGTGTTCAGTTCAGGCACAGAGCCTCATGGCTTTCCATCATAGACCAATCTGTAGTCAATGTCCGTTCCGTCCACATACAGCTCACCGAGGGTGTCTTCAGTTCTTTCCTTCCCCCGTAGGTTGTTCGAACAACAGGCCGCTGTAGAACCAGGCTTCCAGGTTTCCGTGGACCACACTCTTGAGTTAATCAAGTGTTCTTAGAAAGTGCCATGGAATCACTTGGTACAATGTTGGGTGGAAAATAATAAAATGGAGAACAGTTCGTAAATAATAATGGGGGTGTCTGAGAATTTGGCGGGTTCCAGCCAAGAATACAAAATGACTCGATCCTAGCGTATCGAGATGACTGGCGATGTGTTAGAAAGGCTGATGGTCATTCTTTTGGGGCCAGCGGTGGCTTTATCTCGTAGAGATCATACCCTTGGGCCTGGTATGGCCCAAAACTTGACATGGACTCGTCTTAAACATAACTTTCCACGTAGAGGCCCTGTCGATACTTTCAGCTCTATTCACTTCCAAAAGAAGGACCCTGGAGATGACAAACATTTGTGAAAGTCTCTAGCTTAAACTTCAGGAACAGCCGACATGGAGACTCCTAATGGTCTCAGCATATCAGTTGGCATAAACAAGATATATACATAATAGTACTATACAGGAGACCTGAGTGAATTGGCCTGACATGTCAAGAGGTCTTGGATTGGCTAGGCCCCTGCTTGACTAGACCTCCAGCTTGTCCAGGTCGTGTCGTTTGACCCTAGGTACATTACCTATTTTCTTCATACAAGATTCACTCTCCACTCTCATACCATGCCTTTATTATTACTGGGCAAATTCGTTTCCCGGCTTCCCTCTCACTTGCAAACCCTCTCTTTCTCACGACAAAGCTCTTATGGTGTTGTGTGCGTAATTATGTGTGTTTCCCCCCCCCCCCTTACTAATATTATAGTAGTGGGTATGTATGGAAAGAAGTGTAGTTCCCTATTCCCAGCAAGAATAGGAAAGAAGATACTACCCCTTCCGGCCGCTGCTCTCGTCTGAGCTGTCGCCGCAATGTACCGACAGTGCCTTGCATACGCCATATGTGTAGATGAGTTCTGGTTCTTTCCAGTGCTATAAAGAGTTCTATTTATTCTCTGGCGTCATCTTAATGACCAGTAACTATTCGATCCACCTAGCCACCCTATCTGCTAAAAGATGAAAGAGATAGCACAGTGGATACCCTCTTCCGTTTTAAGAAGACGGAACATAAATGGTTGGAATCCGACCTCACGGAGTCCTCCCCTCCTTCCGGCATACCTTAGCTATATAATGTTTATATTCAAATGACAGATGACACTATGCAGAGTTCAGGCCGTAGGAAGAAAGATAACACCTGCCCATCTGCTGCCAAGAACAAGCGAAATCATCTGGGGAGATATATTGCTCAGATGCGTTCCCAGGCAATGCCAAGAACAAGACGCCTAGGTAGATTGGCCAACGGTCAACCCACTCACAATATGGCGTGACTGCCGTTTCGCCAATTCGTCTCACCAGTCGAGACAACATAGATTTATAGGCCAAGGTCTGGCAGGACTAAATAAAACCCATTGTTACCTTTCAATCCACCAGTAGGATGCTGTACTTAATCTATCTCACTCTTTAAAGTGTCAAATTGACATGATGCAGTCTACAAATGGTAGTTGTTTGAACGGACATTGATGGCCCAAGAATTTACATTAGTGCGTAGTTGGTGCAAGGTGCCCTATCGGGTTTTCCCCGAAGAAAGGTCAGACTTCTAATAGTTCTCTTAAGAAGAACAGGTTGTAAAAGTAACCAAGAGAATTATCTTCCAAGGGAAATAAGTGGATAAGAGAACTGAGGGTTCCCGAAAGCTTTTTCCCACTGTTTTACCAAAATCAAAGAAGGCATGAGGACATGGGCTACTGGCGTTCCGTTACACGTAGTTCATACACACTATTTTTGTTACAATAGTATTGATGGACTGAATTTTGCGTGTGGGTTATAGCTTTCCCTATTAACAGTGTCCCTAGCCATCAGGCGAACCCACTGAATTCAGCCATAATTTAGTCTGAAGAATTCCCACGAATCAGGCAGAGGGACATACAGATCAAATGGACTCCTACTGAAATCGCATCTGGCCTCTTGGACTGTCGATCTGCATGTGCCAAATGTTAGCGTCTCTGGACCCAAAATGGTTCGCGCCGACGCGATTCTTCTAGGTTACCCAATGAATAGAGCAGGCTTCGACCACATGACCTGTCCATCACTGGGTGTCACAGCTATTAATAGTGCTGACGCTACATTCCTAGCATTCCAATGCTCCCTAGTGCCAACGCTTTTGGAGAGAAGTGTGTTTTGTAGTTGTGTAGAAAAAGGTTGTGGGTTCGATTCCGGGCCGCGTCCTTCGGTTTACGAATGAAATTTTTCAGAGACTCATGTGGGTCGTCCCTAGAGCTACGGAGTTCGTGCTTTGTGCGACGCTTTCTGCGCTGTGGAAAGAGGCCGAACCATATGGGATAAAACCCTGTGCAATGAAGTCGACCCTGTCGACTTTTAATCGACTAAAGAAGAAATAGCAACAACGATTAACCTAAACGAACATCTCTTGAAACAAGTAAAGAGTTTCAAGTACCTAGGAAGTATAATATCATCAAATGACAAATCAGAAGACGAGATCGAAAATAGGTGCAATAAGGCAAACCAACTCATTGGACAAATGGCCCCAATACAGAAGAATAAACGTGTCAATAGTTACTAAGAAAGCTCTTTACAATACAATCTTTCTACCAACTCTATGTTACCAATGCCAAACCTGGGCAATGACAGAAAAAGAGAAAAAAAAATCACAACAACAGAAATGAGATTCCTGAGAAGAATGCTCAATGTATCAAGAAGAGATAAGATCAGAAATGAAGAAATCGGGACTAAAGTGGGGGTTATAGCAGCGCTAGATTTTATTAGAAGTCAGCAAATAAAATGGTTTGGCCATGCAACTATAGTATGTCCACATTTGTTTGCCTTCATTCACGATCAATTATTTTGAAAACTGTCTGTTGCATCGTTATGAAATTTTTCCAGCCGTCTTATATTTACCCCCACCCAAGGAATATGTCTTTGATAGGTCCAAAAGCAACTTAAATCATTGAAAGCGGCAACATTTCTTTGATGTTTTGGGGGATATGTAGTGAACTCACGCTAACAAACTAGTCTTACAGTAAACCACGTTATTTCTGGTAAAGACACAAGTACAAGGCGTAGCCAGATTCGTATGGGAGTGGGTGCAATAAAAAAAAGTAGCTTAAAGTAGCATTGCACCGGGTTTTTATCCCATATGGCTCAGTCTCTTTCCGCGGGGCGGAAATCGTGGCACAAAGCACGAACTCCGTATCTCCAGCGACGACCCTCTGGAGTCTCCGAAAAAATGCACTAGTGAAATGAAGGAATCGAACATACAACCCTCGGAACCCGAGTCAGACGGCTTGACCACTTCACCACGGAGATTCCCGAGAGGGGTGCAATGTGTAATATTAGTAAAGACAGAGAATGTACAGAGGTATGGGGTAAATAATGTGTAAATTGACAGGAAAGTAGAAGGAATATATTTCTTACCTTATTTTTCATTTCCTTCTTGTTTCTTCAGCTGCTGGTTAATAATTGTACACAAGTATTCATGTTACTAGGATGCATTTAGCTTTTTATATTGAGCTCGTGAACGCTTCCAAATAGCTGTGCGTTAATGTGCGTATGGAGTGACCAGAAATGATACCGCAATTTAGTCATCATGTTTCCATTTTTAAGGATCTCTTCAGCTGTCTGTGTAGTTTGTTCACACGTACACATGGGTGACAGACCCGCTGTGAGTCTTCTTGACAGACAGACAGTCAGACAGACAGACAGACAGACAGACAGACAGACAGACAGACAGACAGACAGACAGACAGACAGACAGACAGACATATATTATTATATATAATTCTCGAGCCAATCTCTAAATACATTACCATTAATCTTATTATGATAATCACTATTGTCTGTATGCTTTGATACGAACACGAGCCCAGTATTCTGTTGCAAGCCATTATGCGTATTACCAGCATGGGCCATGACCAAAAGCTGTCCTATACTACTGGGCACATATCGCTTTATCTGTCCATCCACTGGTTGCCATTCCTTATCACTTGTGTGGTGCGCATTGATCCACATTTCATCCAAACACACTATGCCATAATTTTCTTTGCGCATTTCCCTTATTTCACGTAGGTATCTGCTTCTCATGGCTCCTAAATGCGGTTGCTTCGCAAAGATTATTTCTACCACCCTTGTACTTTCATATAGTGAAGATAATGTCCTTATACTTATCCACAAAGTTGTTTTGGATAGCTCTATGTTATTGTTCTTTCTGAACCAAACCCTAAGTTTTCTTACAGTCACTGTATATTTGGCATCCAGCATTTTTATAATGCTGGATAATCCTGGATATAAAATCCAAAATTTTTATAATTTTAGGAGTCTCTGTGGCGAAGTGGTCAAGCCTTTTGACTCGGGCTCCATACGTCGTGGGTTCGATTCCAGTTCACGAGTTAAATTTTTCGGAGACTTCTGTGGGTCGTCGCTAGAGCTGCGGAGTTCGTGCTTTGTGCGATGCTTTCCGCGCTGCGGAAAGAGACCGAACCATATGGGATAGAACCCGGTGCAATGAAGTCGACACTGTCGTATATCAAGCGACTTTTTAAAGCATTTTTATAATAGCTCGCCTTATGACATCTTTGTCAAAACTGTCTACAATAATCTTTCTACCTACCGTTTGATTCTTGCACCCTTTGACAAAATGCCCATTTACTCAAGCCCAATGCATGCATTGTTCTTTTTTCGGAATTTGTAATAGTATAAAACAGTTTCTTGCGATCAGCTTCTTGACAAAAATATGTGTACACCTTCATAGCGATTCTTTGAAGTGTACAATTTCGCATTAAAGCCTATTGAAAAATATTCACACATTTCAATGTTAGCGATAAGTGATAAGATTTTAAAAAAAAACAAAAAAAAAAAAAAACAACATATTAATCAGGTTTCATGAAATAACCCACATTTTGAGACACATCTGAACAGTCTTAGTTTGAACAACGCGGGGGGTTGGCAAAAGGCCAATCCTGTGAAAACAGTACAATATTCAAAATTGAGCCCTGATTGTCTGGCTACGCTGTAATACATTTAAAATTATGAATTTCATGTCAGACCCGTAAATTATATATCTCATATAAACAAACTTTAAAATCTGCTGTAAAATCTCCAGAACAAAATATTTTTTGTTGGGTGGACATAATGATAAGGTTATATACTAAATTTCATAATTTTCCCTCAGTTGGTTACTGAGATATTGATGTTTATATTGCGGCAAACAAATGTGGACATACTATAGGTTACCAACTAACAGTATACAGTGTAGTATGTTTGATACTGTAGATGGTGCTGCCACACACAACGCGTCTAATCTTTGTTTATGTTTGTGACAGTTTGACGTGGGGGATCTAGGACTGTGCACAGATATAGTATTTTTGGAATTATATATGTATTAACAATGGTACTTCTACCAAATATGCTAGTTGTTTAGTATTTGTACCTCTGTAACATATATGTTATTTTCTTCTCTAGATTGTGCCATGTGTCTTTGTGTGTCTGATTTGGTTGACATGGGAAGACTATTCCGTACAATTTTACAATATTGTTTGATGTTGTCCTCTAAAAGTACTGGAGAGTTTTGGTCATAGACCATAACTTTAGGAAGGGAAAATCCCAACTGCACCTCCTCGCGGTAGAGGATGGAAACACACTACGGTGTGGCTAACACAGCTCTGGGGACAGAGTATCCACCGGAATAAGTGGACAACTCTGCAGCTGAGCAGAGCAGGGCACTCACTTGTCCTGACAGTCGGAAATGGCTGTCAAAGGCAGAGGTAAAAAGACCACCATGTGGATGTGGAAGGCAAGGGGAAACCACCACATTATCTTCCCAAGACTTCATGGCAAAACATATATCAGAATTAGTGAACGACGTTAATGGCTGTCTTAGGACATCCTCGTCCGGTAGGGACAGTCATGAGCCACAGGTGACACCAGACCGTCATCCAGCTACTGATGGCAAAATCATAACTAAAATAAATAAATTTAGAGTAGGAACATGGAATGTTAGGAGATTAAATGAGCTAGGAAAGTTGACCAATGTTCTAAGAGAGATGGATAGCATGAAAATGAATATACTAGGCGTTAGTGAGATGAGATGGAAGGGATCGGGCAAAATTATAGCTGACAATCACACAATAATTTATTCTGGAGAGGATACACATGAAAAAGGTGTAGGAATAATATTAGACGAAAAAACAGCCAAGTCAATTAATGGATACTGGTGTATTTCAGATAGAGTTATTATGGTAAAAATCAAAGGCAAACCAATAGATATAAATATTATACAAGCATATGCACCAACAACAAGCAGTAGTGATGAAGAAATACAACACTTTTACGACGAAATAGAAATGGTGATGGCTCAAATTGGATCACAAGAAATAAAAATAATACTTGGTGATTTTAATGCAAAAGTAGGAAAGGGAAAAATGGAGGATGTAGTGGGGAATTATGGTTTAGGTACAAGAAATGAAAGAGGGGAAAAGCTAATAGAATGGGCAAATATCAATGATATGATAATTGGAAACATGGTTTAAACACTATAAAAGACGACTGTACAAATGGAAAAGCCCTGATAAGAAAATACGCAACCAAATTGACTACATACTAATTAATAAAAGATTTAGAAATGCTTTAATTAATGTAAAGACAATGCCTGGTGCTGACTGTAATAGTGATAATGTACCACTATGTGGACACATAAAAGTAATATTAAAGAGAGGGAAAAAATGGTTAAGAACATGAGACTTAATAAAGAGGTTCTGAAAATAGATAAAGAAATGCAAGAACAATACAGAGTGACTGTGAAAAATAGGTACAATGCAATAGTTAAAATACAGAGTATAAATGAACAATGGGAAATGTTAAGGGACTCCATTCATCAAACTAGCAAAGAAGTATTACCGGAGAGAGGCAAAATAGCTAAGAAAAAAATGGATGAATGAAGAAATCTTAAAACTGATGGACAAAAGAAAACAGAGTAAAAATGACAAACAAGAATACGCCAAGATAAATAAAGAAATAAAAGATAAATGTGGGAAGGTTAAAGAAAGTTGGTTAAACGAGCAATGCAAAAAAATTGAATTAAATTCCATTAACGATAATAATAATAATATAATAATAATAATAATAAGCCTTTATTTTCAAAGGGTTAAGAATTGGGCACGCAGGCCCGTCTGACATTCTGCCCTTCTTCTCTATTTCCTCTCATACATTCTTTCATTCAACATCACTTATGAAGCAACTTTTGACAACAAAAGAACATTAAAACGCATGAAAAATAATCAATAACAAATGACTCACTGAAGCAGTGTTTAACATGGGCATTATAAATACCTAAGGAGGGTGTAACGTGCCATACATAAGGGAATGTTTTTTGGCTAGTTGTCGTTTGAGATAAGTTACCATTATTGTCTTTTTTGTGTTGTTTGTTATGGGGGCATGTAGTCTGTACTAAGGTAGTGTTCAAACAGCTTGCGAATGTATGTATCATGATTGGTGGTGTCTTTGATTTCTTGTGGAAGATTGTTCCACAACTGAGCGGCAGAGTATGCTAAGCTTGTTTTATATAAGTCTATCCTAGGTTTAGGGACATGAAGTATATTTAGTCGTTCGCTATGTCTAGCGTTATATTTAAACAATGGCCAAAGGTAGCTTGGAGCATTTTGAAATAGGATTTTGTGAATTAGTTTGGTTTTATTAAAAAGCAGGCGCTTGTGGAGTGGCAGTAACCGGAGACGTTTATATAGGTTAGAATTGTCGGTAAGCTTTTCACCATTAATTAAACGCATTGCCCTTTTCTGGAGTGAATATAGGCGTTTTGTTATTGATTTGGAGCATCCATCCCAGACTGTGGAGCAGTAATCAATATGTGTTTGTATATAAGAAGTATAGAATATCTTTCTTGTGTTTTCGTCAAGGAAATTTTTAATTTTGGCAAGTTGGTATACTTTTTTGGCTATTTGTTTAACTAGAGCATGAACATGTGAGTTAAAAGTTAGATTTTGATCTATGATAACACCCAGTGTCTTGTGCTCGGTGACACTTTCTACAGGCGTGCTGCCAATGTGCAGCTGAAGAGTTCTCTGCGAGTTTAGAGTGTGAAGTCTTTGCCTGGTTCCTATTAACATAGACTTTGTTTTAGTAATGTTAATTTGCATGCGGTTTGCATGACTCCAGTTAACTACACTATTTATTTGTTAACTACACTATATATATACAAAAAATATGCACAGAAAAATCAGTGAGCTTACAGGAAGAAAAATAAGAATAAATACAGGGTGTTTGAAATCAAAAACAGGAAAGATATTATTAGAGGAAGGTGCTATAATGAAGAGGTGGAATGAGTATATAAGAGAATTATATGATGGGGAAAGGGAAGATTTAACAGAAGATAGTAACTTAGAAGGTCCACCTATTCTGAAATAAGAAGTCGCTGACGCTATGAAACGTATGAAGAAAGGAAAAACAGCTGGGCCAGATGAAATCACAATAGAAGAATTAGAAGTATTGGGAGAATTTGGAGTAGATATATTAACCAAAATGTTGAATGATATTTACAGCAGTGGATATTTACCCAGTGATATGCTGAAATCTGTATTTATAGCTGTACCAAAAAGACCAGGAGCAATTTATTGTGAAGATTTTCGTACAATTAACCTTATAAACCATATCACTAAGCTTCTACTCAGAATCATAATGAGAAGAACCAAAAAGAAAATAAAAATGGAAATTAGTGAAGAACAGTATGGATTTGTGGAAGGAAAGGGCACAAACAATGCAATTTATACACTACGGACACTAATAGAAAGGTCAATAGAGAAACAGAGAGACATATATTTGTGCTTCATAGATTATACTAAGGCATTTGATAAAGTAAAACATTATGAACTGATTAAAATGTTGGAAGATATCAACATTGATGAAAAAGATTTAAGAATAATAAAGAATATTTACTGGAACCAAGTAGCAGCAATTAAAATGGGAAATAAAGAGAGTAGTTACGAACAGATAAAGCTAGGAGTACGACAAGGGTATGTCTCATCACCAGATCTTTTCTCCCTGTATAGCGAAGTAATAATGAGAGAGATCAAAGAGATGCCAGGAATACTAGTTGGAGGTTATAATATAAATAATATACGTTATGCAGATGACACAGTATTGGTGGCGGATAATTCAACAGACCTACAACAATTATTAGACGTTGTAGTAACAGAGAGTGCAAGGAAAGGACTCTCCTTGAATATCAAGAAAACAGCAAGAATGGTAATATCAAAGAAAATGGTGACACCAAAATGTGACATAGAAATAGAAGGGAAATCCTTAACCAAGTGGATAATTTTAGATACCTAGGGGCATTTATAACATCAGATGGAAGATGTACAACAGAGATTAGGAGCAGAATAGGGCAGGCAAAAGCCGCATTTCAGAAAATGAAGAGTATCTTATGCAATAAGTCACTATCACTGAATTTAAGAAAGAGAGTGCTGAAATGCTATGTAGAACCAGTTTTGCTGTATGGCAGTGCATCTTGGAATGTAAATGAACAAATTAAGAAGAAACTAGAAGCAACAGAGATGTGGTTCCTGAGACGAATGTTGCGAATTCCTTGGACTGCCAGAGTAACGAACGACGACTGCCTGAAACAGGCTAATGAAACTAGAACATTATATCCAACAATAAGACAGAGACAAACATCTTTCTTCGGTCACGTGATGAGAAGAGAGGCATTAGACAACATCGTAACAACTGGAAAGATCGAGGGGAAGAGATGCAGAGGCAGACCAAGAGAAATGATGCTGGATGGATTGAGACGGTGGCATGGAGGAATATCAGCAGGAGAGTTGATCCAGAAAACCAAAGACCGAGATCTATGGAGAGCCATGAACGCCTACGCCAGCCGGCACGGCACTTAGTGATGATGATGTTTGATGTTAAGTCAAATGGAAAATCCGCCTTATTTTTCCATTTGCCTAAACCCATTATAGTAGATTTTTGGACGTTTAATTTTGCCTCAGTCCCTTTGCCGAAAAACGAGAACGTTTCCAAAATGATCCGTACAGATTTTTCAGTTGTCGGAAAGAAAATGGTATCGTCCGCATAAGCAAGCAGCTTTTGTTCACCCTTCCCTGGTATGAACGTACCCCTGACATTGTCGTCCTGTCGTATCATTACTAGAAGTGGCTCTAGAGCGACAACATACAGTAATGGGGCAAGGGACATCCCTGTCTCACCGACCTAGTCAACCTGAAAGAATTGGTTAGGGTATGGTTTAATAGAATCCGACTTTCCGGTTTCAAATATAAAATTTTGACCCATGTCCGAAAATAATTTCCCACGTTGCAGTGTGAGAGAGTTTTGTGGAGGTATGAGTGAGATATTCTGTCGAATGCTTTTTCTTGATCTTCTTCTTCTTCTTCGTTCATCCGGAGTTTTTTTTCCGGAAGTGATTGCGTTGTGCCTGTTTACAGCAGAGCTGCGTTCTTGCGCCGTTAGGCCGACACATCCGACTTCTGCGGGTATTTTTTGACCGGGTTAACCTTCCCGGTTTTCTTAATCTAAAGAGAGAATTGAGGACTGACAGTTTTTCAGATATGTGTAGTTGGTGATGTCCCTTATGAAGTGTGTGTGTTGCTGGATATTCCGGTGTTGTACACTACATTGCTGGTCTTCATGAATGAGAGATGCCATTACTGGTTTCAATTTATTCGTCAAAGTCTTCGTTAAAATCTTGTAGTCTACGTTCAAAAGCGAGATCGGTCTGTAACTCTTTAAAAGTGTCTTACGGTGTTCTCCTTCGGAATAAGAGTGATGTAAGACGTGTTGAAACTGGATGGGAGTTCATGTTTGTGGAAAGATTCAGAGAATACTGTTAGTAAAAGGGAACCTAGAAGAGGAAAGAAAAACTGACAGAATTTAGCGGTAATACCGTCAGGGCTAGGCGATTTGCCCTTCTGCATTCCGTGAACCGCTTGTGTTATATCTGTTAGTGTTAATTCAGCATCTAGTGTTAGTTTCTGTTCCTCTGTAAGTTGTTTTATGAATTTCATAAATTTTTCTTGTACGTGCGCCTGTGTGTTTTCCTCTGTGTAAAGGTTCTTATAATATCTTCAAAGGCTAAGGCTATTTGTTGTGGCTCGACTTGTATATTTCCTTCCCTGTCAATTATCTGGCCTATCTGTCTGCTGCGCTGTATGTTTTGTTCTAAAGCTAGGTATTGTTTACTCGGTATCTCTTGTGTTATAATTTGCAACTTTGTTCGCAGTAAAGCCCCATGAAATCGGTGATATCTGTGGAGATCTAATTCTTCCTGTAATGCCATTATGTGTGGTGAATTTTTGTCTGTCTGTAGTAAGAGCTTAATTGCCTTTTCCAATACTTTTTCTTCTTGTAGTTTTTGCTTGTGTATTACTGCTGCTAGTGTTTGTGTTCTATCTCGTATAGTTTGTTTAAGTGTTTCCCAGAGTTCTCGTGCATTGCCCTCTGGTATATCGCTTGTATATGTGAGGATCAGTTTTGTTATGCAATCTACATAGTCCTGATTTTGTAAAAGTGTGCTGTTAAATTTCCAATGGGGAGATCTTCTAAGATGTAGTGTTGCTTGTACTTTGTTTATTGTTGCAACTACAGCCTTATAGTCTGTGAAGTTCAGTGTCTCCTGTAAATGCTTGACTTGTGTTATATGATGTGTTATGGGCGCATAAATTCTATCTAATCGCGCTTCTCTGTTATGCGCATTGTTTGTGTGTGTTGTATCTGTTCCATGGGGATGCGTCTGCCTGTATGCGTCTGTTAGCCCATGAATATCTACAATTGTTTGCAATGTGTCTAATTGATGTTCCTCCCCCCCCTCCCCCTGTTGTGTTTCTAATTTGCATTCTTACATCTCCATTTATAAGGTCATGCAACGAAAGTACTCAGTTAAAATCACCCCCTAAAATGATTTTGTGATCCCGATATGAGCGTGATAATAAATTTTTCAGTGTTTGGTGGAAAAGAGGCTGATTTCTGTAGTCAGGTGGTGCGTGTATGTTAACAATTGTGTATTTATGTATGTTATTTCCCACATGTACTATAGCTATAGACAGAAATACAAAAATTAGATTTTTAAGACCATGCATCTTTCCCATTGCAACATACGCCTGTGAGACATGGACACTTACTAAACAAGCTGAACAGCGCATAAATGCCTTTGAATATAAATGTTATAGACGAGTTCTAAGAATATCTTGGGTAAAGAAAAGAACAAATGCATCCATACTTCAAGAATTGAATATTGAAGAAGGTTGGCTATTAAAGACGATAAAACAAAGAAAATTGAAATATTTTGGTCACTTGTAACGTCACGAAAGTTTGGAGAGAACAATAATGGAAGGATATATGCCTGAGAAGAGAGGAAGAGGAAGGCTAAAGAGAAGATGGGTGCAGGATGTGGCGGATGATCTCTAGATGGGTTATCGGACGCGGGACATCTTGCTTATGATCGAGAGGTTTTTCCGGAAGGTTGTTATGGCAGCGGGGATCTGCAAAGGACATGCTACTGTATGAACTATAGATATCCTACCGAGACAGTCCCCTTTCTTGTCTATCATCTGACGAAGAAGATCTTGATGTTTTTTTTTTGTTTTTGTTTTTTGTGCTTTTATATTGCTGCTCTCCACGGAAATCTTTAGTAAAAAAAATTTTTTAAACTTTTATTGAGTGTTAAAATCGTTGCAAAGTGTATTGTTCGTGTTTTTACAGAGCGTTGCATGTGGGTGTGTAGGTGACATATGCGCAAAATTTGCAAACATTTTATACATTGGAACATTTTTACATTGATAATAGTTGTGAGGAAACATTACAAAGCAACAAGAAGATAATAGTGCACCGTTGTTATTTACCCTGCCACCCCCTCACCTGTCGGCTCCAACCCCACTTCCAATCGGTAATGATGAACATGGCAGTATAACTTGTTAGAGCCAACCGTTGAGGGAGGCAGCAGAATCAACAAACACAGTATCAAAATCATGGGAAAGGGGGATGTGACAGTATACGGGTTTACAAAGCAGAAAAGGTAGTGGTTGCATTTATAATGTTTGTGTTGTTACATGCGTTCTGTGTATTTAGTATTTGTGTAGGTGTATTTACGGAGCGTTGCATGTGGGCGTGTATGTGAAATATGCAATATTTTATTCATTGGACACATTATCATGTGGAGGGGGGTAACAACGAGAAAGAGAGAAAATTTTCCATTTTTGTTTCCCTTGCCACACTCTTACCTATCAGACCCACCTCACCAATGCCCTCATCAACACTCTCTGGTAATGATGGTAGAGGCAGGATAAAACTCGTCTGAAACTAACTGGTGAGGGTATCAGCAAGGGCAGCAACAAACCATGAGTAAGTGGGGAGGGGGGTATTTGGGGGATAAGGTTATATGTTAATAGTGATGACAATCATAATAAATGGTAAAAATAAATCATGCTAAGGTTAATAACAGCAATGTTAATAACAGCAATGATAATAATAGTAATGATGATGTTGGAATTTTTTAAACATGAGATTCCATTTGATAATGAGTTTCTTAGCAATGGTGTTAACATAGCATAGCAGATACATGCAATTGCAAACTGCAATGTTCAATAATAGTAGGAGTAAAAGGAGTTGGTTATCTTTTTCTCCTTGCTTCTTTTTTTTTTCTTAATTGTAAGGGTTCATTCATTTTTTTCACTTTCCTCTTTTTTTTTGGGGGGGGGGGGGGTAAAATAACACAAGCATTTGTATTAACACAAATTTTTACAATCTCATTGGTTTGGTAACCATCTGTGATTTTGTATTCATTCATTCTACATTCACTCACATTTTCCTGTTTCTTTCTCGCACTCATGTATACTAAATTATAATATCATAAAGAAGAGTGCTTGTGCTTACTCTGGAGATATCTGTGATATTTTGTGTTTACAACATAGGAAATCACCCATTAGTATATTCCATTCCTTGAACACATTTACATGTGACAGGGGGTTACAAAGAAAGGGGGAAATCTTTAAATTTTTGTTTCCCTTGCCACACTCTCACCAATTGGTTCCACTCTACCAATGCCCTCATAACCACTCTAGTGGTGGTACAGGCAGGATAAATGTTTGAACCAACCAGTGGGGGTAGTAGCAAAGGCAGCAAACTATAAGCAAAGGGCGGCACAGGGGAGATGAAGTTGTAAAATAATAATGATGATATCAATAATACTTATAAAATTAGTGATACTAAGGATAATAAGGTAAAAACTGAATACAGTGAAAAGGGGAAATCTTTACATTTTTGTTTCCCTCGCTACACTCCCATCAATTGGTTCCACCCCACCAATGCCCTCATGACCACACTCTGGTAATGATGGCACAGGCAGGATAATTGTTTGAACCAACCAGTGGGGGGTAGTAGCAAAGGAAACAACCATAAGCAAAGGGGGGCATAGGGGAGATGAAGTTGTAAAATAATAAAGATGATATCAATATAACATCAGTGATACTAAGGATAGTAAGGGTAAAATAATGATAGTAATAATGATAATGATAATAATAATAAGAATGATAATAATAAATATAAAATAATAATAGTAATAAAAATAATAATAATAAAATAATATTTTAATAGTATAATAGATATGTGATTCTGTTTACTAAAATGATAGTCTTAGTAATGGTGGCAGTATAGCATAGCAAGTGCTTTTAAAGCAAACATTCAATAATTAATAAATTGGAATGGGAGGAGTTGATTTTCTTTTCCCCTTATCTATAAAGGTTAAGTCAACATTTTGAAGCAAATGAACAAGCATTTTGACTTCCACAAATCTTTACATGAGGGATTATTCATTGGTCTTGGTGACCATATGTGATATTTTATAATCATTCACTCACCATTCACTCACAGTTTCTTCTTTCTTTCTCGCACTCATGTATACCAAATTTGTAATACAATGAAGAAGAATACATATGGTTTACTCTGGAAATAGTTGTAATATTTTGTGCGTGTACATAAAGGAAATTAAGAGTGTGTTATATGTGTGGTGTTTGTATCTGGCAAAATTTCTGCAGGTCCGTATAAGTTGTCTGTAGTAAGAAAGTGCTACAAGTAATTTTGTATGTATGTCCTTATCTGTCTTTGGTATAGTATTGAGAAAAATTGCTTTATATATGTCGGTTTGTTTGCCTGTGTGAGTTTGTATGAGGTGTTGGAGTGTTGCACGTGTGGCAGTAATTGTTGGACATGAATAATAAATGTGTTCCTCTGTCTCTTGTGTGTTGTTTCTACATAATTGACATTCTTTGGATATGTATGCTTCTACCTGTGTTGTGGGGGTCATACTGTATAACAGTCTATATGTGATTTCTCTAGCTTTTGGATTTATGCGTTTGTTGTGTAGGTTTGAAAAGGTGCATGTAAAGTCAGTCATGAAGTATTTGTGTCTACTTTTAATCCTAAGTCTTAGTGATGGTGCTTGTTCTCTAACTAAATGTTTGTATATTTTGAGTGTTGTTTGCTGTATTAACTGTTCATGTCCCTGTATTGCCTGTATGCATGTCTGATAGAATGTTGGCAGTCTTCCCTGGTAGTGTGCAGTTGCATTGTTAAGAGGTGTGAGATGTTTGATATTGTGGCCTATGTAGTATAGTGCTAGTCTGTTCTATTCTGGGTGTCTGATGATTTTACCTATGTGACTGATTCTAAGTGACAGTATTTTTGTGTGGATGTCCTGTAGTGCAATAACCCCCTGTTTCTTGTCTTGTATGAGAGTTTTATGTTGTATGCTGTGTATTGTATTGGTGAAGATGAAGCGTCTGATTTGTTTGTTTATGTTTGTGACGGTCTGTTTTGGAGGGTCCAGTACTGTCGCTAAGTATATTATTTTGGGTAATATGTATATGTTGACTATTGTGCTTCTACCAAATATTGTGGATGTCTTGTACCTATACCTGTTTAATATGTCTGTAATCTGTTCTGTAAGTGCGTGCCCTGTTTGTCTGTGTGTTTTTGTGGGATCACATGGAAATGTGATCCCATACAGCTTCATGGTGTCTATGTGTCTCAGATCTGGAGGGAAATCAGACTTTTGTTTCCACTTTCCCAGACCCATTATCTGTGATTTCTGTACATTAATTTTGGCTCCACTGCCTTTTCCGAAATAGGTAAAGGTGTGGAGTATATTCTTTATTGATGTGTTGCTGGTGGGAAAGAAAGCAGTGTCATCTGCATAAGCGATGAGCTTCTGCTCTCCTATCCCATGCAGGAAGGTTCCTTTAATACTAGTGTCTTGTCTTATCTTCTCTAATAACGGTTCTAGGGTGAGCACATACATGAAGGGTGATAAGGGACATCCCTGTCTTACAGATCTCGTGAGCCTGAAGCTAGCTGTCAGTGAATGGTTCACCAAGACTCTGCTCTCAGGGTTTTTATACAAGATCTGTATCCACTGCCTGTAGTATTCTCCTATGTTACAATGTTCTAGTGTCCTATGCAGATATGTGTGGGAAATTCTGTCGAAGGCCTTCTCTTGATCCAAGGATAAGATGGAGGATGGACAGTCTTGCCCGTGTGTGTAGTTGATTATGTCTCTAATGAGGTGTGTGTGGTTGTGTATATTTCTGTCTTTGACACTGCACTGTTGGTCTGGGTGTATTAGTGTTGGCATGAAAGGTTTAAGTTTGTTGGTGAGTGATTTGGCGAGTATCTTGTAGTCTGTGTTGAGTAGGGAAATTGGTCTGTAGTTCTTCAGTTGTGTTTTGTCAGTTTTATCTTTGCATATGAGTGTAATGTAAGACATGTTGCAGCTGTCCGGAAGATTTTTTGTGTCAAAGGCTTCTTAATAGACTTTGAGGAGAAGATTGCTTAGAATAGGAAAGAAGTGTTGGTAGAATTCTACTGTCAAACTGTCTGGTCCTGGTGTTTTGTCTTTGTTCAGTGTGCTCAGTGCCTGTGTTATGTCTGTCACTGTCAGTTCTGTGTCCAGTGTTTCTCTGTCTGTGTCAGATAATTTCTTTGTGTACCGTAAGAAGTTGTCTTGTATCTGTGTGTCGACTGTCTCTGCTGTGAATAATTGTGTGTAGTGTTGCTGGAAAGCAGTCTCTATGTGTGGTGTTTCTGTCTGCATGTTTCCTTGCATGTCTGATATTTTGCTTATTTGTCTGTTACGTTGTACGCTCTGTTCTATTGCTAAATATTGTCTCGTAGGTGTCTCTTGTGTGATTGTGTCGAGCTTTGTTCTGAGAAGAGCATCCAGATATCTGTGTTGTTGGTGTTCTTCTAGTTGTGCTTCTAGTGTATGTAGGTGAAGTGCATCTTTGTCTGTCTGTTTTGTTAGTCGTATGGCTGTCTGTATGATACGCTCCTATCTTAGTCTGTCTTTGTGGATCGTGGTTGCTAGGTGTTGTGTTCTGCTTCGTATGGTGTTTTTCAATAAGTCCCAGTATTGTGTAATGTTCTCAGTTGGTATATTGTCTGTGTACGTGTTTATGAGCTGCGTCATGTATTTTACATATTCTGGGTGTTTCAATAGTGAGTTATTGAGCTTCCAGTGTGGTGACCTTTTGCATGGCTGCGTGTTTGTGCTGTTTGTGCTGATGTGTACTAGTATCCCTTTGTGGTCTGTGTAATCTAATGTTTCCCGTAGGTGTTTGGTTTGTATGATGTGATGTGTTGCGGGCGTGTAAATCCGGTCTAATCTAGATGATCTGTTGTGTGTTTTGTTTGTGTGTGTCGTTTCTCTACTGTCGGGGTGTGTATGCCTGAATGCGTCTGTGAGGTTGTGTGTATCGATGATATTTCGTATTGTATCTAGTTGATGTAAGCTGTCTCTGCCGGCTCTCCTCAGCTGTGTTCTCACCTCTCCTCCCACCACGTCTAAATCTTCAAGAACACAATTGTAATCACCGGCAAGAACAATATTTTGTCCCCTGTATGTCTGTGTTAGTAAGTCGTCTAATTGTTCATAAAATAGAGGTTGATAATTGTAGTCAGATGGTGCGTGTATGTTCACAATGACAAATGAGTGTGTGCCGTTTTTAACTTGAACTGTGGAAATTCTACCATGTGGGTCTGTGTGTGTTCTAAAAATAGTCCACGTGTCGGAAATTTGGAGAATGGCTGTCCCTGACCCTACGTTATGTTTGGCCAAGCTGAAACACGAGTTTCTTAAACCTAACCGTGTCACTAATTCTGCTGCTTCAAAGTCTGTTTTAATGTTTGTTTCTTGTAGTAAAATAAAATCGGGTTTGTGTTTGTGCATGAGTGTGACTATTTGTTTTAATTTCATTCTCATACCACGAATATTCAAGGTAATTAAACATAGGTTGTCTGCCATTTTTATAATAAAATTAAATAACATGGTGGTTAAAATTTAAGTGATTTTTACCTTTATCTTTTCTGTCTTACTTCAATTCTGGGTTTTGTCTTCGGTTTTGATAATATTTTTGTGGTTTTCGTTCTCCTCGTGGTCTTCGTCGGTGTCTTCGTCAGTGTTGATAAAAAGTGGTCCTTCATTGTCGCTGTTTTCATTTTGTTTTGTAGCAGCTTTCTTGCATGGTTTGGAAGGAGAAGGGGGAGATCTTCCCTCCTCTTCTCTTATGTCTTTGTTGCTTGAGGAATTTCTTCTTTCTGCCCACTGTCTTTTTCTGCCTTAGTGGACGGTTTGGAAACAGTCGTCGTTGGTGTCTTGTGAAATTGTTTTTGCTTGAGTTTTTGCGTCTGTCTCCGTGGCCACCGGTCCGCCAGCTACCTCGACGTCATCTTGGGCGGCGTTATCCTCGTCTGGCCTCGTGGCTTCTTTTTGGCCGGCTGTCTCCGCGACATCTTGTTTTTTGTGATTCGAATTTGTTTGGGGGCTTTCCCCGAGTGCGGGGAACTCCTCTTGTGATCTTTCAGTGGTTTGTTTGAGATTATCTTTCATCTGTCTACGGCTCGGGCATTTGTTGGCCCAGTGCGAGTCCAACCCACATGTAGGTCATTGGGTGCGCCCCCTGTGCGACGACCTACCATTGTAAACATGATACGGTGATCTCCTGTGATTTTCCCAGGCGCCGTGTTCTTGGCATAATGTGTTATTGGTTTTGTCGGGGTAAACAGGACTCCCCACTTTCCGCCACCGTAACTGAATGCGGAATACTTCCGCATTTTCATCACCGATTGTCTGTTTCACAATTAACTTGACTCTTTCTGGAGGAGTCGTGATGGGAAGCCAATGAATCGTCACACGTTCTCGTTCTTTTTCAAAATGTTCAATCGACACCTCGAGTCCCTCCGTCGGCAGTTTTATCTTCTTGCCATGCAGGCCTTTGTAAACTGCCACATGGGCAGCTTGAGTCAGGTTTGCAAACCACCGTGTCGGTGTTTCGTAGCGATAAATGTCCGCTACTCCGCCAGCAGGCACCCCGCATGGGCCGAGCAACGTACTGGCAATTAACAGGGGCGTGCCTTTGGCCGCCGCGCCAGGTCCGGTAATAGTAAGAACCAACGTACCTTTTTTATGAAACGGTGTCCCCTCGAGAAAACGGTCGATGTCCACAGATTCCATTTTGTCAACTGGTGCCATGGCTGCTGTTGAAGAAGTTCCGGAAATATCACCACAATGAAATTCTAAAACACGAAAGATTTATTCGTTTGTGAAGAGAAACTGTACCTGCCAAAAATCAGTCAATCATCATTATTAGAATATATCTGCATTTTTTTTTTTTTTTTTGCGTATCCTTTTACAGGTCTTAGCTGTCAACAACAGCATCTTTCAGCTGAGTAGTTTGCCATTGCTTTCTGAGCGGCCGGCTCTGTTATCCAGCAAGTCACCAGCGGGGGTCGAACCGCTGCCAGCTCTCGTCCGCTTACGAGACTCTGCGTGACAAACGGGATTACGGAGAGTGTTGTAATCCCTCTGTCAGCGCCGAATGTTGGGCGGCGCTTACCAAACCCGACACCCCACATTGTGCCAACGGCTTCGGGCAGAAGAGCGCAATTGGGAGGGTACTAGCCTTATCCTGGTGCGAGGAATTGCAACCCAAAGACAAAATAAGTCATGGCAGGGCAGACCAGGCCCTAAGCCTTGGTTGGCAGCTGGTCTAGGATCGAAGCTCCGACAGGCGGACAGTTAGAGCATTGCTTTGCTGATCCGGCAGCTTCTGCAGCTTGTCTTGTTCCAGATTATAGGTGTCAACTTTCCTCTGGAGTGAACTTGGCAGGCCGAGAGAGGGATCATGATGCATGGGCAACACATGGTTTCTTTATTTTAGCCCAGGCTTTGTGCTATAGAGAGGCAATAACTCCATCCCTGGTCTTAACCGGTCTCGGAATCAAAGCGAGAGGCAACTGTTACGGGTTATAAGTCCTTGTCAGTTGGCGTAGACATGGGGCGCCACGCGTTGCCTCTGACGGTGGGAGACACCTACAGGTGTCACTGATCAGCTACCGCCCGCCTCAAGCTGGGCAGCCCCCAGCCAATTGGGTGCTGATCCGCCACAGCCTGCCTGCTTCAATGGGTGCTTGGGGCTAGGACAAAATCTGAATCACAGGCTGTAAAACCAATGCACCAGGTACTAATAAAAAGAATAGAAACCTCAAGCTACGGCTTGCAACCTGGAACGTGAGAACCATGTGTCCAGGATTTTCCACTGACTTGACAAATATTGACGATGTGAGAAAAACGGCTGTGATTGATGCTGAACTCAATCGTCTTAACATTGATATTGCTGGCCTGCAGGAGACTCGCCTCGCTGAGGAAGGGTCACTCAGGGAAAACAATTACACCTTTTTTTGGAAGGGAAGAGGGCAGGCAGAAAAAAGGCAACATGGTGTGGGCTTTGCAGTGAAGAATTCGCTACTGGAAATGATTGATATCCCAGCTGGAGGTAATGAAAGATTATTATCACTGCGCTTGGCAACCTCTTGTGGATTTGCCACCATTCTCACTGCATATGCACCGACACTCGCTTCCTCTGATGATGTGAAAGATACATTCTATGAGCAGCTAGACTCTGCGATCAAGGCAGTTCCAAAATCCGACTACATTTATATGCTCGGTGATTTCAATGCTCGTGTGGGCAAGGACTCGAGTTCATGGTCAGTGTGCCTTGGAAAATACAACATCGGTCCCATGAATGATAATGGGCAAAGGCTGCTGGAGCATTGCACTAGAAATGACCTATGTATTACAAACTCCTTTTTTAAAACAAAAGAGATGCATAAGGTCACATGGAAACATCCAAGATCCAGCCATTGGCATCAGCTGGACTTCATTATCACACGGAGACAACACCTGAACCATATATCATTGACTCGTAGTTACCACAGTGCTGACTGTGATACAGATCATTCTTTGGTTGTTGCAAGGGTTAGACTGAGACCAAAGAGAATCTACACAGTTAAACACAAGTCTAGCCCCAGGATTAATATTACTAACACTCACGATCCTGGAAAGTGCTTTGAATTTCAACAGCAACTTGAAGACGCTTTCAATGATACATCAGAAAATTGTATAGTAAATGATAAATGGAGTAAACTTAAGGAAACTATTTATAAAACAGCGGTAGGGGTTTACGGCAATGTGGATCATAAGAGGCAGGACTGGTTTGTGGCAAACAGCCAGATACTGCAGCCCTTGATTGATAAAAAGAAGATAGCTCTCTTAAGAAACAAGGAAAGACCAACGCGTAACACTCTGAGTGAGCTGAAGCAAGCGAGGAAGGATCTACAAAAGGTTGCCAGGCAGTGTGCGAATGACTATTGGATCAAGTTATGTGAGTCCATTCAAATCGCAAGTGATAAGGGAAACATCAGAAGCATGTATGAAGGGATAAAGAAAGCCTGTGGTCCAATGATCAAAAGAAGTGCACCGCTGAAAACCTTGACTGGAGAAATCATCACTGATAAGAAACAGCAGATGGATAGATGGGTCGAGCACTATTTAGAGCTTTACTCAAGTGAGACCAAGCTGGCGGATGATGCCCTCAACGCCATAGAGGCCCTGCCAACTCTTGACCACCTGGACACACTTCCCACTATAACAGAAGTCAAGTGTGCTATAAATGAGCTTGCATCTGGCAACGCTCCAGGTAAGGATGGGATTCCAATAGAGGTAATCAGGAGTGGGCAAGACACACTCGCTCTACAGATCCACCAGCTAATAGAGCTATGCTGGCGAGAAGGACAAGTCCCACAGGATTTCAAAGATTCAAACATCATAACACTGTACAAGAACAAGGGAGATCGGAGCGACTGTAACAACTATAGGGGTATCTCACTTCTGTGTATTGTTGGGAAAGTATTTGCCAGAATTGTCCTGCACAGACTTCAAGTCCTGGGAGATCAAGTCTACCCCGAATCACAGTGCGGCTTCCGTCAGAACCGGTCTACCATTGATATGATATTCTCATTGCGACAGATGCAAGAAAAATGCCGGGAACAAAATCAGCCACTGTTTATTGCCTTCATTGACCTCACAAATGCATTCGATTTGGTCAGTCGTGAGGGTCTGTTCAAAGCACTAAAGAAGATTGGCTGCCCATCAACTCTTCTGTCCATTGTGGAATCGTTCCACACAGGCATGAAAGGTATAATCAAGTTTGATGGCTCAACTTCAGAAGAGTTTGAAATCAAGAGTGGAGTTAAGCAAGGTTGTGTACTATCCCCCACCCTCTTTGGGATATACTTTTCACTTCTACTGAAATATGCCTTTCGTGATCAGGATGACGGTATATACATTCACTCACGCTCAGATGGTGGTCTCTATAATGCTCAGAGATTGAAGGCCAGGACCAAAATTAGCAGGGTACTAATCAGAGAGTTGCTTTTTGCGGATGATGCTGCGATTACGACCCACTCTGAGGAAGAGTTACAACATCTACTATCTGCATTCTCCAATGCTTGTTCTGAATTTGGTTTAACAATTAACAAAAAGAAGACACAGATTATGTCACAAGGTGCACATGGTGTACCATCAATCTTTATTGACGACGCCGAACTGGAGATAGTAGACCATTTTACATATCTAGGATCAGAGGTAAATAGCAAATTATCCCTCGATCAGGAAATCAACATCAGGATTGGCAAGGCAGCAACAACAATGAACATGTTAGCAAAAAGAGTCTGGGAGAATAGGAAGCTTACTGCCAAAACAAAAGTCCTCGTCTACCAAGCCTGTGTCCTTAGTACTCTTCTTTATGGCAGTGAAACCTGGACAACTTACTCACGCCAAGAGAAACGTTTAAACAGCTTTCATATGCGGTGTCTGCGAAGAATACTTGGTATTAAGTGGCAAGACAAAATCACAAATACTGAAGTATTGGAAAGATCAGGTTGTGTGACGGTGTATTCCATGGTCAGTCTTCGTAGACTTAGATGGATAGGACACGTTAGGAGGATGGATGATGGTAGAATACCAAAGGACATCTTTTTTGGTGAATTACAGACGGGTAGGAGATCTCAGGGTCGGCCTTTACTACGATACAAAGATGTGTGTAAGCGGGACATGATTGATACAGGCATTGATAATGGCAATGCACATTGGGAGCACGTCGCCGCTGAACGTGTTGCATGGAGGGCAACTATCAGAAATGGAATAAAGACAAAGAAGACAATGAGTGCAGATAAAGCACACACAGAGCGTGAGAGACGTAAGATGGTGCAAAATGGTGGAAGTGACCATGTTTTCACATGCATCTACTGTGGGCAAACATTTGCAGCAAGAATTGGCCTTACCAGCCACACTCGCCACCGCCATGGATCGTAGTAATTAAGCCTTTTTGAAGCACAATGTACCAAACTATCGTCTGTCAAGACGGAAAGGTGCCAATGGATGTAATCCCTCCAGTCCTGAATATATTGTAAAAGGCGAAGGATTTATACGTTGTGAAGAGTAACCAGAGTGACAATATCTTGGCATCAGTTGTGATGTATGTGTGAAAATTGTGCAAGTAGCTTGCAGTGTTGATACGTTGTATATATTTGGTAGGAAATATGTTTTATACACCTTTATGTAAATAACTCATTTCTAACCTTAGATTGGCAAATTGTTTTGTTAATTTTGATGGATTACCTTTTTATCTTTTTATCTTAGACATTTAATAAATATTATATCTAATTGCTTTATTAGATAAAACTGGGAGAGTTATTTCCCTTGTTAACAATAACACGGTATGTGTCAATGATTTTACAGGTACATAACTTGTGAACTTTTCAGAGGTTGTTTCCCTTAGGTTTCACACACACACACACACACACACACACACACACACACACGCGCGCGCGCACGCACACGCACACACTCACTCACACACACTCACTACTACTACTACTACTACTACTACTACTACTACTACTACTACTACTACTACTACTACTACAACTACTACTACTACTACTACTACTACCGTTACCGCTGTTACTACTGCTACTAATACCATTACTGCTATTACTACTACTGCTGCTGCTGCTGCTTTTACTACTACTACTACTACTACTACTACTACTACTACTACTACTACTACTACTACTACTACTACTACTACTACTACTACTACTACTACAACTACAACTACTACTACTACTACTACTACTACTACTACTACTACTATTACTACTACTACTACTACTACTACTACTACTACTACTACTACTACTACTACTACTACTATTACTACTACTACTACTACTACTACTACTACTACTACTACTACTACTACTACTACTACTACTACTACTACTACTACTACTACTACTACCATTACTGCTGTTTTCTTTTCCCAACTTCCAATGACAAAAACTTATTGCATAAAATGTTCTTAATTTGATAGAACACAGTTTTTGCTCTTATTCTGGTCTTTATTTCTGTAATATATCTTCCATGTGATGTTATCCGTGTGCCTAGATATTTGTGTGATTTACCTGTACTCGTACGGTGATATTTGTGTGATTTACCTGTACTCGTACGAAGATATTTGTGTGATTTACCTGTACTCGTACGATGATATTTGTGTGATTTACCTGTACTCGTACGATGATATTTGTGTGATTTACATGTACTGGTACGATGATATTTGTGTGATTTACCTGTACTCGTACAATGATATTTGTGTGATTTACCTGTACACGTATTATGATGTACGAGCCAGCTGCGTGACGGAGGGGTTACGGACGCAGTTGGTAATCCCGCATACCACTTTTAAAACACAGCTATGTTGATTTTTTATGAAATGGTATGGGTGCCAGTCATTCAAAAAGCAATGGCAAACTGCTGAACGTAAAACTTTGCCCAGGAATCACAAACAGCCGAAAAATGCTGGGGTTGACTGCTATGTCTGTAAAGGATATGCAACTAACTTTAACTTTACCTGATGTTATATTAGATCAGTGCCATTTGTCAAGACGGTCCCCTGCTCTACAGAATGAAGGATTCCACCGGCTGGCACATGCTGTGGAAGAGTCAGCACATGGACGCCCAGGTGGAGAGGATAGCGCTGAGTGCCAAGGTGATCAGCTTCAACCAAGAATACCCCAACAACAAGATGGTGGCTGCATCTTCTGGGTCCACTGTTTTTCTATGGGTAGTCAGTGATGAAGGAGAAAGTAGGCAAATAGATTGGTATTGACTGAATGTGTCATTTCCTAATATGATCCAATATGACTGTATATATTTACATAGTGTTTCCTGTCCTTTTTCTTTGCTATCCTTCAGAAGTAGCGTTTGGTAACTCATACAAGTTGTCTTGTACTTCTACCCTAGGATGTAGAGGGACATAAGATCTTGTTTAATAACTCTATCCTAGGATGTAGAGGGAAATAAGATCTTGTTTTATAACTCTATCCTAGTATGTAGAGGGAAATAAGAACTTGTTTTATAACTCTATCCTAGGATGAATAGGGAAATAAGATCTTGTTTTATAAATCTATCCTAGGATGTACAGAGAAATAAGATCTTGTTTTATAACTCTATCCTAGGATGAAGAGGGAAATAAGATCTTGTTTTATAACTCTATCCTAGGATGTAGAGGGAAATAAGATCTTGTGTTATAACTCTATCCTAAGATGTAGAGGGAAATAAGATCTTGTTTTATAACTCTATCCTAGGATGTAGAGGGAAATAAGATCTTGTTTTATAACTCTATCCTAGGATGTAGAGGGAAATAAGATCTTGTTTTATAACTCTATCCTAGGATGTAGAGGGAAATAAGATCTTGTTTTATAACTCTATCCTAGGATGTAGAGGGAAATAAGATCGTGTAATCTTGCACTTCTACTCATTGATGTAGAGAGAAATAAGATCTTGTTTTATAACTCTATCCTAGGATGTAGAGGGAAATAAGATCTTGTAATCTTGCACTTCTACTCATTGATGTAGAGAGAAATAAGATCTTGTTTTATAACTCTATCCTAGGATGTAGAGGGAAATAAGATCTTGTTTTATAACTCTATCCTAGGATGAAGAGGGAAATAAGATCTTGTTTTATAACTCTATCCTAGGATGTAGAGGGAAATAAGATCTTGTTTTATAACTCTATCCTAGGATGTAGAGGGAAATAAGATCTTGTTTTATAACTCTATCCTAGGATGTAGAGGGAAATAAGATCTTGTTTTATAACTCTATCCTAGGATGTACAGAGAAATAAGATCTTGTTTTACAACTCTATCCTAGGATGTAGAGGGAAATAAGATCTTGTTTTATAACTCTATCCTAGGATGTAGAGGGAAATAAGATCTTGTTTTATAACTCTATCCTAGGATGTACAGAGAAATAAGATCTTGTTTTATAACTCTATCCTAGGATGTAGAGGGAAATAACATCTTGTTTTATAACTCTATCCTAGGATGTAGAAGGAAATAAGATCTTGTAATCTTGCACTTCTACTCATTGATGTAGAGAGAAATAAGATCTTGTTTTATAACTCTATCCTAGGATGTAGAGGGAAATAAGATCTTGTTTTATAACTCTATCCTAGGATGTAGAGGGAAATAAGATCTTGTTTTATAACTCTATCCTAGGATGTAGAGGGAAATAAGATCTTGTTTTATAACTCTATCCTAGGATGTAGAAGGGAATAAGATCTTGTAATCTTGCACTTCTACTCATTGATGTAGAGAGAAATAAGATCTTGTTTTATAACTTTATCCTAGGATGTTGAGGGAAATAAGATCTTGTTTTATAACTCTATCCTAGGATGAAGAGGAAAATAAAATCTTGTTTTATAACTCTATCCTAGGATGTAGAGGGAAATAAGATCTTGTTTTATAACTCTATCCTAGGATGTAGAGGGAAATAAGATCTTGTTTTATAACTCTATCCTAGGATGAAGAGGAAAATAAAATCTTGTTTTATAACTCTATCCTAGGATGTAGAGGGAAATAAGATCTTGTTTTATAACTCTATCCTAGGACAGTGAATCTTGGAATGTAAATGAACAAATTAAGAAGAAATTAGAAGCAACAGAGATGTGGTTCCTGAGACGAATGTTGCGAATTCCTTGGACTGCCAGAGTAACTAACGACGACTGCCTGAAACAGGCTAATGAAACTAGAACATTATATACAACAATAAGACAGAGACAAACATCTTTCTTCGGTCATGTGATGAGAAGAGAGGCGTTAGAGAACATCGTAACAACTGGAAAGATCGAGGGGAAGAGATGCAGAGGCAGACCAAGAGAAATGATGCTGGATGGATTGAGACGGTGGCATGGAGGAATATCAGCAGCAGAGTTGATCCAGAAAACCAAAGACCGAGATCTATGGAGAGCCATGAACGCCTACGCCAGCCGGCACGGCACTTGATGATGATGATGATGATTCTAGGATGTAGAGGGAAATAAGAAGTCTTGTTCTTCTACCTAAGATGTAGAGGGACATTAAGGCATATGCTCCCCCCAAACTCATCCTATCTCAAGCAGCTTCGTCCATGCCCTCCCACATTAAGGCATATGCTCCCCCCAAACTCATCCTATCTCAGGCAGCTTCGTCCATGCCCTCCCACATTAAGGCATATGCTCCCCCCAGACTCATCCTATCTCAGGCAGCTTCGTCCACGCCCTCCCACATTAAGGCATATGCTCCCCCCAAACTCATCCTATCTCAGGCAGCTTCGTCCATGCCCTCCCACATTAAGGCATATGCTCCCCCCAAACTCATCATATCTCAGGCAGCTTCGTCCATGTCCTCTCACATTAAGGCATATGCTCCCCCCAAACTCATCATATCTCAGGCAGCTTCGTCCATGCCCTCCCACATTAAGGCATATGCTCCCCCCAAACTCATCATATCTCAGGCAGCTTCGTCCATGCCCTCCCACATTAAGGCATATGCTCCCCCCAGACTCATCCTATCTCAGGCAGCTTCGTCCATGTCCTCTCACATTAAGGCATATGCTCCCCCCAAACTCATCATATCTCAGGCAGCTTCGTCCATGCCCTCCCACATTAAGGCATATGCTCCCCCCAAACTCATCATATCTCAGGCAGCTTCGTCCATGCCCTCCCACATTAAGGCATATGCTCCCCCCAAACTCATCCTATCTCAGGCAGCTTCGTCCATGCCCTCCCACATTAAGGCATATGCTCCCCCCAAACTCATCATATCTCAGGCAGCTTCGTCCATGCCCTCCCACATTAAGGCATATGCTCCCCCCAAACTTATCATATCTCAGGCAGCTTCGACCATGCCCTCCCACATTAAGGCATATGCTCCCCCCAAACTTATCATATCTCAGACAGCTTCGTCCATGCCCTCCCACATTAAGGCATATGCCCCCCCCCCCAAACTCATCATATCTCAGGCAGCTTCGACCATGCCCTCCCACATTAAGGCATATGCTCCCCCCCCCACCCCCAAACTCATCCTATCTCAGGCAGCTTCGACCATGCCCTCCCACATTAAGGCACATGCTTCCCCCAGACTCATCCTATCTCAGGCAGCTTCGTCCATGCCCTCCCACATTAAGGCATATGCTCCCCCCAAACTCATCCTATCTCAGGCAGCTTCGTCCATGCCCTCCCTATATTATTCATATCTGTCTCTACTTCTCTTCTCCATGTGTGTTTAGCTCTTCCTCTCTTTCTTTTTGCAAACCCTGTGCATTCCAGACAAAGGCCTTTCTAGTTATACTAATCTCATATTTTCTGAACGTATGTCCCATCTGCGCCAGCGTCTTTCCTTCACCTCTTGCTTCTCTGGTATTTGTCTAGTTCTCTCCAGTCCTCTGGTATTTGTCTAGTTCTCTCCAGTTCTCTGGTATTTGTCTAGTTCTCTCCAGTTCTCTGGTATTTGTCTAGTTCTCTCCAGTTCTCTGGTATTTGTCTAGTTCTCTCCAGTTCTCTGGTATTTGTCTAGTTCTCTCCAGTTCTCTGGTATTTGTCTGGTTCTCTCCAGTTCTCTGGTATTTGTCTAGTTCTCTCCAGTTCTCTGGTATTTGTCTAGTTCTCTCCAGTTCTCTGGTATTTGTCTAGTTCTCTCCAGTTCTCTGGTATTTGTCTAGTTCTCTCCAGTTCTCTGGTATTTGTCTAGTTCTCTCCAGTTCTCTGGTATTTGTCTAGTTCTCTCCATGAGATCCACTTTGGTGACTCTTCATCAAGACTAAGCTGTGCAAATCTTGGCTGAGATTTGTTAACCTCGCTGCCTTTCTGTATGTCTGATGAGTGGCTGCCAAAGGAATTCTTGTATAGTAAATTTGGATAGGTGGGTAGAGCACTATTTAGAGCTTTACTCAAGTGAGACCAAGCTAGCGGATGATGCCCTCAATGCCATAGGGGCCCTGCCAACTCTTGACCACCTGGACACACTTCCCACTATAACAGAAGTCAAGTGTGCTATAAATGAGCTTGCATCTGGCAACGCTCCAGGTAAGGATGGGATTCCAATAGAGGTAATCAGGAGTGGGCAAGACACACTCGCTCTACAGATCCACCAGCTAATAGAGCTATGCTGGCGAGAAGGACAAGTCCCACAGGATTTCAAAGATTCAAACATCATAACACTGTACAAGAACAAGGGAGATCGGAGCGACTGTAACAACTATAGGGGTATCTCACTTCTGTGTATTGTTGGGAAAGTATTTGCCAGAATTGTCCTGCACAGACTTCAAGTCCTGGGAGATCAAGTCTACCCCGAATCACAGTGCGGCTTCCGTCAGAACCGGTCTACCATTGATATGATATTCTCATTGCGACAGATGCAAGAAAAATGCCGGGAACAAAATCAGCCACTGTTTATTGCCTTCATTGACCTCACAAATGCATTCGATTTGGTCAGTCGTGAGGGTCTGTTCAAAGCACTAAAGAAGATTGGCTGCCCATCAACTCTTCTGTCCATTGTGGAATCGTTCCACACAGGCATGAAAGGTATAATCAAGTTTGATGGCTCAACTTCAGAAGAGTTTGAAATCAAGAGTGGAGTTAAGCAAGGTTGTGTACTATCCCCCACCCTCTTTGTGATATACTTTTCACTTCTACTGAAATATGCCTTTCGTGATCAGGATGACGGTATATACATTCACTCACGCTCAGATGGTGGTCTCTATAATGCTCAGAGATTGAAGGCCAGGACCAAAATTAGCAGGGTACTAATCAGAGAGTTGCTTTTTGCGGATGATGCTGCGATTACGACCCACTCTGAGGAAGAGTTACAACATCTACTATCTGCATTCTCCAATGCTTGTTCTGAATTTGGTTTAACAATTAACAAAAAGAAGACACAGATTATGTCACAAGGTGCACATGGTGTACCATCAATCTTTATTGACGACGCCGAACTGGAGATAGTAGACCATTTTACATATCTAGGATCAGAGGTAAATAGCAAATTATCCCTCGATCAGGAAATCAACATCAGGATTGGCAAGGCAGCAACAACAATGAACATGTTAGCAAAAAGAGTCTGGGAGAATAGGAAGCTTACTGCCAAAACAAAAGTCCTCGTCTACCAAGCCTGTGTCCTTAGTACTCTTCTTTATGGCAGTGAAACCTGGACAACTTACTCACGCCAAGAGAAACGTTTAAACAGCTTTCATATGCGGTGTCTGCGAAGAATACTTGGTATTAAGTGGCAAGACAAAATCACAAATACTGAAGTATTGGAAAGATCAGGTTGTGTGACGGTGTATTCCATGGTCAGTCTTCGTAGACTTAGATGGATAGGACACGTTAGGAGGATGGATGATGGTAGAATACCAAAGGACATCTTTTTTGGTGAATTACAGACGGGTAGGAGATCTCAGGGTCGGCCTTTACTACGATACAAAGATGTGTGTAAGCGGGACATGATTGATACAGGCATTGATAATGGCAATGCACATTGGGAGCACGTCGCCGCTGAACGTGTTGCATGGAGGGCAACTATCAGAAATGGAATAAAGACAAAGAAGACAATGATTGCAGATAAAGTACACACAGAGCGTGAGAGACGTAAGATGGTGCAAAATGGTGGAAGTGACCATGTTTTCACATGCATCTACTGTGGGCAAACATTTGCAGCAAGAATTGGCCTTACCAGCCACACTCGCCACCGCCATGGATCGTAGTAATTAAGCCTTTTTGAAGCACAATGTACCAAACTATCGTCTGTCAAGACGGAAAGGTGCCAATGGATGTAATCCCTCCAGTCCTTAATATATTGTAAAAGGCGAAGGATTTATACGTTGTGAAGAGTAACCAGAGTGACAATATCTTGGCATCAGTTGTGATGTATGTGTGAAAATTGTGCAAGTAGCTTGCAGTGTTGATACGTTGTATATATTTGGTAGGAAATATGTTTTATACACCTTTATGTAATTAACTCATTTCTAACCTTAGATTGGCAAATTGTTTTGTTAATTTTGATGGATTACCTATTTATCTTTTTATCTTAGACATTTAATAAATATTATATCTAATTGCTTTATTAGATAAAACTGGGAGAGTTATTTCCCTTGTTAACAATAACACGGCATAACTTGTGAACTTTTACAGAGGTTGTTTCCCTTAGGTTTCACACACACACACACACACACACACACACACACACATACACACACACACACACGCGCACGCACACGCACACACTCACTCACACACACACTACTACTACTACTACTACTACTACTACTACTACTACTACTACTACTACTACTACTACTACTACTACTACTACTACTACTACTACCGTTACCGCTGTTACTACTGCTACTAATACCATTACTGCTGTTACTACTACTGCTGCTGCTGCTGCTTTTACTACTACTACTACTACTACTACTACTACTACTACTACTACTACTACTACTACTACTACTACTACTACTACTACTACTACTACTACTACTACTACTACTACTACTACTAATACTACTACTACTACTACTACTACTATTACTACTACTACTACTACTACTACTACTACTACTACTACTACTACTACTACTACTACTACTACTACTACTACCATTACTGCTGTTTTCTTTTCCCAACTTCCAATGACAAAAACTTATTGCATAAAATGTTCTTAATTTGATAGAACACAGTTTTTGCTCTTATTCTGTTCTTTATCTCTGTAATATATCTTCCATGTGATGTTATCCGTGTGCCTAGATATTTGTGTGATTTACCTGTACTCGTACGGTGATATTTGTGTGATTTACCTGTACTCGTACGATGATATTTGTGTGATTTACCTGTACTCGTACGATGATATTTGTGTGATTTACCTGTACTCGTACGATGATATTTGTGTGATTTACATGTACTGGTACGATGATATTTGTGTGATTTACCTGTACTCGTACAATGATATTTGTGTGATTTACCTGTACACGTATTATGATGTACGAGCCAGCTGCGTGACGGAGGGGTTACGGACGCAGTTGGTAATCCCGCATACCACTTTTAAAACACAGCAATGTTGGTTTTTTATGAAATGGTATGGGAGCCAGTCATTCAAAAAGCAATGGCAAACTGCTGAACGTAAAACTTTGCCCAGGAATCACAAACAGCCGAAAAATGCTGGGGTTGACTGCTATGTCTGTAAAGGATATGCAACTAACTTTAACTTTACCTGATGTTATATTAGATCAGTGTCATTTGTCAAGACGGTCCCCTGCTCTACAGAATGAAGGATTCCACCGGCTGGCACATGCTGTGGAAGAGTCAGCACATGGACGCCCAGGTGGAAAGGATAGCTTTGAGTGCCAAGGCGATCAGCTCCAACCAAGAATACTCCAACAACAAGATGGTGGCTGCCTCTTCTGGGTCCACTGTTTTTCTATGGGTAGTCAGTGATGAAGGAGAAAGTAGGCAAATAGATTGGTATTGACTGAATGTGTCATTTCCTAATATGATCCAATATGACTGTATATATTTACATAGTGTTTCCTGTCCTTTTTCTTTGCTATCCTTCAGAAGTAGCGTTTGGTAACTCATACAAGTTGTCTTGTACTTCTACCCTAGGATGTAGAGGGACATAAGATCTTGTTTAATAACTCTATCCTAGGATGTAGAGGGAAATAAGATCTTGTTTTATAACTCTATCCTAGTATGTAGAGGGAAATAAGAACTTGTTTTATAACTCTATCCTAGGATGAAGAGGGAAATAAGATCTTGTTTTATAAATCTATCCTAGGATGTACAGAGAAATAAGATCTTGTTTTATAACTCTATCCTAGGATGAAGAGGGAAATAAGATCTTGTTTTATAACTCTATCCTAGGATGTAGAGGGAAATAAGATCTTGTTTTATAACTCTATCCTAGGATGTAGAGGGAAATAAGATCTTGTTTTATAACTCTATCCTAGGATGTAGAGGGAAATAAGATCGTGTAATCTTGCACTTCTACTCATTGATGTAGAGAGAAATAAGATCTTGTTTTATAACTCTATCCTAGGATGTAGAGGGAAATAAGATCTTGTAATCTTGCACTTCTACTCATTGATGTAGAGAGAAATAAGATCTTGTTTTATAACTCTATCCTAGGATGTAGAGGGAAATAAGATCTTGTTTTATAACTCTATCCTAGGATGAAGAGGGAAATAAGATCTTGTTTTATAACTCTATCCTAGGATGTAGAGGGAAATAAGATCTTGTTTTATAACTCTATCCTAGGATGTAGAGGGAAATAAGATCTTGTTTTATAACTCTATCCTAGGATGTAGAGGGAAATAAGATCTTGTTTTATAACTCTATCCTAGAATGTACAGAGAAATAAGATCTTGTTTTACAACTCTATCCTAGGATGTAGAGGGAAATAAGATCTTGTTTTATAACTCTATCCTAGGATGTAGAGGGAAATAAGATCTTGTTTTATAACTCTATCCTAGGATGTACAGAGAAATAAGATCTTGTTTTATAACTCTATCCTAGGATGTAGAGGGAAATAAGATCTTGTTTTATAACTCTATCCTAGGATGTAGAAGGAAATAAGATCTTGTAATCTTGCACTTCTACTCATTGACGTAGAGAGAAATAAGATCTTGTTTTATAACTCTATCCTAGGATGTAGAGGGAAATAAGATCTTGTTTTATAACTCTATCCTAGGATGTAGAGGGAAATAAGATCTTGTTTTATAACTCTATCCTAGGATGTAGAGGGAAATAAGATCTTGTTTTATAACTCTATCCTAGGATGTAGAAGGGAATAAGATCTTGTAATCTTGCACTTCTACTCATTGATGTAGAGAGAAATAAGATCTTGTTTTATAACTTTATCCTAGGATGTTGAGGGAAATAAGATCTTGTTTTATAACTCTATCCTAGGATGAAGAGGAAAATAAAATCTTGTTTTATAACTCTATCCTAGGATGTAGAGGGAAATAAGATCTTGTTTTATAACTCTATCCTAGGATGTAGAGGGAAATAAGATCTTGTTTTATAACTCTATCCTAGGATGAAGAGGAAAATAAAATAATCTTGTTTTATAACTCTATCCTAGGATGTAGAGGGAAATAAGATCTTGTTTTATAACTCTATCCTAGGACAGTGAATCTTGGAATGTAAATGAACAAATTAAGAAGAAATTAGAAGCAACAGAGATGTGGTTCCTGAGACGAATGTTGCGAATTCCTTGGACTGCCAGAGTAACTAACGACGACTGCCTGAAACAGGCTAATGAAACTAGAACATTATATACAACAATAAGACAGAGACAAACATCTTTCTTCGGTCATGTGATGAGAAGAGAGGCGTTAGAGAACATCGTAACAACTGGAAAGATCGAGGGGAAGAGATGCAGAGGCAGACCAAGAGAAATGAAGCTGGATGGATTGAGACGGTGGCATGGAGGAATATCAGCAGCAGAGTTGATCCAGAAAACCAAAGACCGAGATCTATGGAGAGCCATGAACGCCTACGCCAGCCGGCACGGCACTTGATGATGATGATGATGATGATTCTAGGATGTAGAGGGAAATAAGATCTTGTTTAATAACTCTATTATGGGATGTAGAGGGAAATAAGAAGTCTTGTTCTTCTACCTAAGATGTAGAGGGACATTAAGGCATATGCTCTCCCCCCCCCCCACCCCCTAAAAAAATAAAACTCATCCTATCTCAGGCAGCTTCGTCCATGCCCTCCCACATTAAGGCATATGCTCCCCCCAAACTCATCATATCTCAGGCAGCTTCGTCCATGCCCTCCCACATTAAGGCATATGCTCCCCCCAAACTCATCATATCTCAGGCAGCTTCGTCCATGCCCTCCCACATTAAGGCATATGCTCCCCCCAAACTCATCCTATCTCAGGCAGCTTCGTCCATGCCCTCCCACATTAAGGCATATGCTCCCCCCAAACTCATCCTATCTCAGGCAGCTTCGTCCATGCCCTCCCACTTTAAGGCATATGCCTCCCCAAACTCATCCTATCTCAGGCAGCTTCGTCCATGCCCTCCCACATTAAGGCATAGGGCTCCCCCCAAACTCATCCTATCTCAGGCAGCTTCGTCCATGCCCTCCCACATTAAGGCATAGGGCTCCCCCCAAACTCATCCTATCTCAGGCAGCTTCGTACATGCCCTCCCACATTAAGGCATAGGGCTCCCCCCAAACTCATCCTATCTCAGGCAGCTTCGTCCATGCCCTCCCACATTAAGGCATAGGGCTCCCCCCAAACTCATCCTATCTCAGGCAGCTTCGTCCATGCCCTCCCACATTAAGGCATATGCTCCCCCCAAACTCATCCTATCTCAGGCAGCTTCGTACATGCCCTCCCACATTAAGGCATAGGGCTCCCCCCAAACTCATCCTATCTCAGGCAGCTTCGTCCATGCCCTCCCACATTAAGGCATAGGGCTCCCCCCAAACTCATCCTATCTCAGGCAGCTTCGTACATGCCCTCCCACATTAAGGCATAGGGCTCCCCCCAAACTCATCCTATCTCAGGCAGCTTCGTCGATGCCCTCCCACATTAAGGCATAGGGCTCCCCCCAAACTCATCCTATCTCAGGCAGCTTCGTCCATGCCCTCCCACATTAAGGCATATGCTCCCCCCAAACTCATCCTATCTCAGGCAGCTTCGTACATGCCCTCCCACATTAAGGCATAGGGCTCCCCCCAAACTCATCCTATCTCAGGCAGCTTCGTCCATGCCCTCCCACATTAAGGCATAGGGCTCCCCTCCAGCTTCGTCCATGCCCTCCCACATTAAGGCATATGCTCCCCCCAAACTCATCCTATCTCAGGCAGCTTCGTCCATGCCCTCCCACATTAAGGCATATGCTCCCCCCAAACTCATCATATCTCAGGCAGCTTCGACCATGCCCTCCCACATTAAGGCATATGCTCCCCCCAAACTCATCCTATCTCAGGCAGCTTCGACCATGCCCTCCCACATTAAGGCACATGCTCCCCCTCAAACTCATCATATCTCAGGCAGCTTCGTCCATGCCCTCCCACATTAAGGCATATGCTCCCCTCAAACTCATCATATCTCAGGCAGCTTCGTCCATGCCCTCCCACATTAAGGCATATGCTCCCCCCAAACTCATCATATCTCAGGCAGCTTCGACCATGCCCTCCCACATTAAGGCATATGCTCCCCCCCCCCTCAAACTCATCATATCTCAGGCAGCTTCGTCCATGCCCTCCCACATTAAGGCATATGCTCCCCCCAAACTCATCATATCTCAGGCAGCTTCGACCATGCCCTCCCACATTAAGGCATATGCTCCCCCCAAACATATCATATCTCAGGCAGCTTCGACCATGCCCTCCCACATTAAGGCATATGCTCCCCCCCCCCCTCAAACTCATCATATCTCAGGCAGCTTCGACCATGCCCTCCCACATTAAGGCATATGCTCCCCCCAAACTCATCATATCTCAGGCAGCTTCGACCATGCCCTCCCACATTAAGGCATATGCTCCCCCCCCCTCAAACTCATCATATCTCAGGCAGCTTCGTCCATGCCCTCCCACATTAAGGCATATGCTCCCCTCCCCCACCCCCAAACTCATCCTATCTCAGGCAGCTTCGACCATGCCCTCCCACATTAAGGCACATGCTCCCCCCAAACTCATCCTATCTCAGGCAGCTTCGACCATGCCCTCCCACATTAAGGCATATGCTCCCCCCAATCTCATCCTATCTCAGGCAGCTTCGTCCATGCCCTCCCTATATTATTCATGTCTATCTCTACTTCTCTTCTCCATGTGTGTTTAGCTCTTCCTCTCTTTCTTTTGCAAACCCTGTGAATTCCAGACAAAGGCCTTTCTAGTTCTACTAATCTCAGATTTTCTGAACGTATGTCCCATCTGCGCCAGCGTCTTTCCTTCACCTCTTGCTTCTCTGGTATTTGTCTAGTTCTCTCCAGTCCTCTGGTATTTGTCTAGTTCTCTAGTGTTCTCTGGTATTTGTCTAGTTCTCTCCAGTTCTCTGGTATTTGTCTAGTTCTCTCCAGTTCTCTGGTATTTGTCTAGTTCTCTCCAGTTCTCTGGTATTTGTCTAGTTCTCTCCAGTTCTCTGGTATTTGTCTGGTTCTCTCCAGTTCTCTGGTATTTGTCTAGTTCTCTCCAGTTCTCTGGTATTTGTCTAGTTCTCTCCAGTTCTCTGGTATTTGTCTAGTTCTCTCCAGTTCTCTGGTATTTGTCTAGTTCTCTCCATGAGATCCACTTTGGTGACTCTTCATCAAGACTAAGCTGTGCAAATCTTGGCTGAGATTTGTTAACCTCGCTGCCTTTCTGTATGTCTGATGAGTGGCTGCCAAAGGAATTCTTGTATAGTAAATTTGGATAGGTGGGTCGAGCACTATTTAGAGCTTTACTCAAGTGAGACCAAGCTAGCGGATGATGCCCTCAACGCCATAGGGGCCCTGCCAACTCTTGACCACCTGGACACACTTCCCACTATAACAGAAGTCAAGTGTGCTATAAATGAGCTTGCATCTGGCAACGCTCCAGGTAAGGATGGGATTCCAATAGAGGTAATCAGGAGTGGGCAAGACACCCTCGCTCTACAGATCCACCAGCTAATAGAGCTATGCTGGCGAGAAGGACAAGTCCCACAGGATTTCAAAGATTCAAACATCATAACACTGTACAAGAACAAGGGAGATCGGAGCGACTGTAACAACTATAGGGGTATCTCACTTCTGTGTATTGTTGGGAAAGTATTTGCCAGAATTGTCCTGCACAGACTTCAAGTCCTGTGAGATCAAGTCTACCCCGAATCACAGTGCGGCTTCCGTCAGAACCGGTCTACCATTGATATGATATTCTCATTGCGACAGATGCAAGAAAAATGCCGGGAACAAAATCAGCCACCGTTTATTGCCTTCATTGACCTCACAAATGCATTCGATTTGGTCAGTCGTGAGGGTCTGTTCGAAGCACTAAAGAAGATTGGCTGCCCATCAACTCTTCTGTCCATTGTGGAATCGTTCCACACAGGCATGAAAGGTATAATCAAGTTTGATGGCTCAACTTCAGAAGAGTTTGAAATCAAGAGTGGAGTTAAGCAAGGTTGTGTACTATCCCCCACCCTCTTTGGGATATACTTTTCACTTCTACTGAAATATGCCTTTCGTGATCAGGATGACGGTATATTCATTCACTCACGCTCAGATGGTGGTCTCTATAATGCTCAGAGATTGAAGGCCAGGACCAAAATTAGCAGGGTACTAATCAGAGAGTTGCTTTTTGCGGATGATGCTGCGATTACGACCCACTCTGAGGAAGAGTTACAACATCTACTATCTGCATTCTCCAATGCTTGTTCTGAATTTGGTTTAACAATTAACAAAAAGAAGACACAGATTATGTCACAAGGTGCACATGGTGTACCATCAATCTTTATTGACGACGCCGAACTGGAGATAGTAGACCATTTTACATATCTAGGATCAGAGGTAAATAGCAAATTATCCCTCGATCAGGAAATCAACATCAGGATTGGCAAGGCAGCAACAACAATGAACATGTTAGCAAAAAGAGTCTGGGAGAACAGGAAGCTTACTGCCAAAACAAAAGTCCTCGTATACCAAGCCTGTGTCCTTAGTACTCTTCTTTATGGCAGTGAAACCTGGACAACTTACTCACGCCAAGAGAAACGTTTAAACAGCTTTCATATGCGGTGTCTGCGAAGAATACTTGGTATTAAGTGGCAAGACAAAATCACAAATACTGAAGTATTGGAAAGATCAGGTTGTGTGACGGTGTATTCCATGGTCAGTCTTCGTAGACTTAGATGGATAGGACACGTTAGGAGGATGGATGATGGTAGAATACCAAAGGACATCTTTTTTGGTGAATTACAGACGGGTAGGAGAACTCAGGGTCGGCGTTTACTACGATACAAAGATGTGTGTAAGCGGGACATGATTGATACAGGCATTGATAATGGCAATGCACATTGGGAGCACGTCGCCGCTGAACGTGTTGCATGGAGGGCAACTATCAGAAATGGAATAAAGACAAAGAAGAAAATGATTGCAGATAAAGCACACACAGAGCGTGAGAGACGTAAGATGGTGCAAAATGGTGGAAGTGACCATGTTTTCACATGCATCTACTGTGGGCAAACATTTGCAGCAAGAATTGGCCTTACCAGCCACACTCGCCACCGCCATGGATCGTTGTTATTAAGCCTTTTTGAAGCACAATGTACCAAACTATCGTCTGTCAAGACGGAAAGGTGCCAATGGATGTAATCCTTCCAGTCCTAAATATATTGTAAAAGGCGAAGGATTTATACGTTGTGAAGAGTAACCAGAGTGACAATATCTTGGCATCAGTTGTGATGTATGTGTGAAAATTGTGCAAGTAGCTTGCAGTGTTGATACGTTGTATATATCGTGGTAGGAAATATGTTTTATACACCTTTATGTAATTAACTCATTTCTAACCTTAGATTGGCAAATTGTTTTGTTAATTTTGATGGATTAGCTTTTTATCTTTTTATCTTAGACATTTAATAAATATTATATCTAATTGCTTTATTAGATAAAACTGGGAGAGTTATTTCCCTTGTTAACAATAACACGGTATGTGTCTA
>OY992894.1:91179500-91194500 GCA_963921405.1 Cepaea hortensis | reverse complement strand
CTACTACTACTACTACTACTACTACTACTACTACTACTACTACTACTACTACTACTACTACTACTACTACTACTACTACTACTACTACTACTACTACTACTACTACTACTACTACTACTACTACTACTACTACTACTACTACTACTACTACTACTACTACTACTACTACTACTACTACTACTACTACTACTACTACTACTACTACTACTACTACTACTACTACTACTACTACTACTACTACTACTACTACTACTACTACTACTACTACTACTACTACTACTACTACTACTACTACTACTACTACTACTACTACTACTACTACTACTACTACTACTACTACTACTACTACTACTACTACTACTACTACTACTACTACTACTACTACTACTACTACTACTACTACTACTACTACTACTACTACTACTACCATTACTGCTGTTTTCTTTTCCCAACTTCCAATGACAAAAACTTATTGCATAAAATGTTCTTAATTTGATAGAACACAGTTTTTGCTCTTATTCTGTTCTTTATCTCTGTAATATATCTTCCATGTGATGTTATCCGTGTGCCTAGATATTTGTGTGATTTACCTGTACTCGTACGGTGATATTTGTGTGATTTACCTGTACTCGTACGATGATATTTGTGTGATTTACCTGTACTCGTACGATGATATTTGTGTGATTTACCTGTACTCGTACGATGATATTTGTGTGATTTACATGTACTGGTACGATGATATTTGTGTGATTTACCTGTACTCGTACGATGATATTTGTGTGATTTACCTGTACACGTATTATGATGTACGAGCCAGCTGCGTGACGGAGGGGTTACGGACGCAGTTGGTAATCCCGCATACCACTTTTAAAACACAGCAATGTTGGTTTTTTATGAAATGGTATGGGTGCCAGTCATTCAAAAAGCAATGGCAAACTGCTGAACGTAAAACTTTGCCCAGGAATCACAAACAGCCGAAAAATGCTGGGGTTGACTGCTATGTCTATAAAGGATATGCAACTAACTTTAACTTTACCTGATGTTATATTAGATCAGTGTCATTTGTCAAGACGGTCTCCTGCTCTACAGAATGAAGGACTCCACCGGCTGGCACATGCTGTGGAAGAGTCAGCACATGGATGCCCAGGTGGAGAGGATAGCTTTGAGTGCCTAGGCGATCAGCTCCAACCAAGAATACTCCAACAACAAGATGGTGGCTGCCTCTTCTGGGTCCACTGTTTTTCTATGGGTAGTCAGTGATGAAGGAGAAAGTAGGCAAATAGGTTGGTATTGACTGAATGTGTCATTTCCTAATATGATCCAATATGACTGTATATATTTACATAGTGTTTCCTGTCCTTTTTCTTTGCTATCCTTCAGAAGTAGCATTTGGTAACTCATACAAGTTGTCTTGTACTTCTACCCTAGGATGTAGAGGGACATAAGATCTTGTTTTATAACTCTATCCTAGGATGTACAGAGAAATAAGATCTTGTTTTATAACTCTATCCTAGGATGTAGAGGGAAATAACATCTTGTTTTATAACTCTATCCTAGGATGTAGAAGGAAATAAGATCTTGTAATCTTGCACTTCTACTTTTATAACTCTATCCTAGGATGTAGAGGGAAATAAGATCTTGTTTTATAACTCTATCCTAGGATGTAGAGGGAAATAAGATCTTGTTTTATAACTCTATCCTAGGATGTAGAAGGGAATAAGATCTTGTAATCTTGCACTTCTACTCATTGATGTAGAGAGAAATAAGATCTTGTTTTATAACTTTATCCTAGGATGTTGAGGGAAATAAGATCTTGTTTTATAACTCTATCCTAGGATGAAGAGGAAAATAAAATCTTGTTTTATAACTCTATCCTAGGATGTAGAGGGAAATAAGATCTTGTTTTATAACTCTATCCTAGGATGTAGAGGGAAATAAGATCTTGTTTTATAACTCTATCCTAGGATGAAGAGGAAAATAAAATCTTGTTTTATAACTCTATCCTAGGATGTAGAGGGAAATAAGATCTTGTTTTATAACTCTATCCTAGGACAGTGAATCTTGGAATGTAAATGAACAAATTAAGAAGAAATTAGAAGCAACAGAGATGTGGTTCCTGAGACGAATGTTGCGAATTCCTTGGACTGCCAGAGTAACTAACGACGACTGCCTGAAACAGGCTAATGAAACTAGAACATTATATACAACAATAAGACAGAGACAAACATCTTTCTTCGGTCATGTGATGAGAAGAGAGGCGTTAGAGAACATCGTAACAACTGGAAAGATCGAGGGGAAGAGATGCAGAGGCAGACCAAGAGAAATGATGCTGGATGGATTGAGACGGTGGCATGGAGGAATATCAGCAGCAGAGTTGATCCAGAAAACCAAAGACCGAGATCTATGGAGAGCCATGAACGCCTACGCCAGCCGGCACGGCACTTGATGATGATGATGATGATTCTAGGATGTAGAGGGAAATAAGAAGTCTTGTTCTTCTACCTAAGATGTAGAGGGACATTAAGGCATATGCTCCCCCCAAACTCATCCTATCTCAAGCAGCTTCGTCCATGCCCTCCCACATTAAGGCATATGCTCCCCCCAAACTCATCCTATCTCAGGCAGCTTCGTCCATGCCCTCCCACATTAAGGCATATGCTCCCCCCAGACTCATCCTATCTCAGGCAGCTTCGTCCACGCCCTCCCACATTAAGGCATATGCTCCCCCCAAACTCATCCTATCTCAGGCAGCTTCGTCCATGCCCTCCCACATTAAGGCATATGCTCCCCCCAAACTCATCATATCTCAGGCAGCTTCGTCCATGTCCTCTCACATTAAGGCATATGCTCCCCCCAAACTCATCATATCTCAGGCAGCTTCGTCCATGCCCTCCCACATTAAGGCATATGCTCCCCCCAAACTCATCATATCTCAGGCAGCTTCGTCCATGCCCTCCCACATTAAGGCATATGCTCCCCCCAGACTCATCCTATCTCAGGCAGCTTCGTCCATGTCCTCTCACATTAAGGCATATGCTCCCCCCAAACTCATCATATCTCAGGCAGCTTCGTCCATGCCCTCCCACATTAAGGCATATGCTCCCCCCAAACTCATCATATCTCAGGCAGCTTCGTCCATGCCCTCCCACATTAAGGCATATGCTCCCCCCAAACTCATCCTATCTCAGGCAGCTTCGTCCATGCCCTCCCACATTAAGGCATATGCTCCCCCCAAACTCATCATATCTCAGGCAGCTTCGTCCATGCCCTCCCACATTAAGGCATATGCTCCCCCCAAACTTATCATATCTCAGGCAGCTTCGACCATGCCCTCCCACATTAAGGCATATGCTCCCCCCAAACTTATCATATCTCAGACAGCTTCGTCCATGCCCTCCCACATTAAGGCATATGCCCCCCCCCCCAAACTCATCATATCTCAGGCAGCTTCGACCATGCCCTCCCACATTAAGGCATATGCTCCCCCCCCACCCCCAAACTCATCCTATCTCAGGCAGCTTCGACCATGCCCTCCCACATTAAGGCACATGCTTCCCCCAGACTCATCCTATCTCAGGCAGCTTCGTCCATGCCCTCCCACATTAAGGCATATGCTCCCCCCAAACTCATCCTATCTCAGGCAGCTTCGTCCATGCCCTCCCTATATTATTCATATCTGTCTCTACTTCTCTTCTCCATGTGTGTTTAGCTCTTCCTCTCTTTCTTTTTGCAAACCCTGTGCATTCCAGACAAAGGCCTTTCTAGTTATACTAATCTCATATTTTCTGAACGTATGTCCCATCTGCGCCAGCGTCTTTCCTTCACCTCTTGCTTCTCTGGTATTTGTCTAGTTCTCTCCAGTCCTCTGGTATTTGTCTAGTTCTCTCCAGTTCTCTGGTATTTGTCTAGTTCTCTCCAGTTCTCTGGTATTTGTCTAGTTCTCTCCAGTTCTCTGGTATTTGTCTAGTTCTCTCCAGTTCTCTGGTATTTGTCTAGTTCTCTCCAGTTCTCTGGTATTTGTCTGGTTCTCTCCAGTTCTCTGGTATTTGTCTAGTTCTCTCCAGTTCTCTGGTATTTGTCTAGTTCTCTCCAGTTCTCTGGTATTTGTCTAGTTCTCTCCAGTTCTCTGGTATTTGTCTAGTTCTCTCCAGTTCTCTGGTATTTGTCTAGTTCTCTCCAGTTCTCTGGTATTTGTCTAGTTCTCTCCATGAGATCCACTTTGGTGACTCTTCATCAAGACTAAGCTGTGCAAATCTTGGCTGAGATTTGTTAACCTCGCTGCCTTTCTGTATGTCTGATGAGTGGCTGCCAAAGGAATTCTTGTATAGTAAATTTGGATAGGTGGGTAGAGCACTATTTAGAGCTTTACTCAAGTGAGACCAAGCTAGCGGATGATGCCCTCAATGCCATAGGGGCCCTGCCAACTCTTGACCACCTGGACACACTTCCCACTATAACAGAAGTCAAGTGTGCTATAAATGAGCTTGCATCTGGCAACGCTCCAGGTAAGGATGGGATTCCAATAGAGGTAATCAGGAGTGGGCAAGACACACTCGCTCTACAGATCCACCAGCTAATAGAGCTATGCTGGCGAGAAGGACAAGTCCCACAGGATTTCAAAGATTCAAACATCATAACACTGTACAAGAACAAGGGAGATCGGAGCGACTGTAACAACTATAGGGGTATCTCACTTCTGTGTATTGTTGGGAAAGTATTTGCCAGAATTGTCCTGCACAGACTTCAAGTCCTGGGAGATCAAGTCTACCCCGAATCACAGTGCGGCTTCCGTCAGAACCGGTCTACCATTGATATGATATTCTCATTGCGACAGATGCAAGAAAAATGCCGGGAACAAAATCAGCCACTGTTTATTGCCTTCATTGACCTCACAAATGCATTCGATTTGGTCAGTCGTGAGGGTCTGTTCAAAGCACTAAAGAAGATTGGCTGCCCATCAACTCTTCTGTCCATTGTGGAATCGTTCCACACAGGCATGAAAGGTATAATCAAGTTTGATGGCTCAACTTCAGAAGAGTTTGAAATCAAGAGTGGAGTTAAGCAAGGTTGTGTACTATCCCCCACCCTCTTTGTGATATACTTTTCACTTCTACTGAAATATGCCTTTCGTGATCAGGATGACGGTATATACATTCACTCACGCTCAGATGGTGGTCTCTATAATGCTCAGAGATTGAAGGCCAGGACCAAAATTAGCAGGGTACTAATCAGAGAGTTGCTTTTTGCGGATGATGCTGCGATTACGACCCACTCTGAGGAAGAGTTACAACATCTACTATCTGCATTCTCCAATGCTTGTTCTGAATTTGGTTTAACAATTAACAAAAAGAAGACACAGATTATGTCACAAGGTGCACATGGTGTACCATCAATCTTTATTGACGACGCCGAACTGGAGATAGTAGACCATTTTACATATCTAGGATCAGAGGTAAATAGCAAATTATCCCTCGATCAGGAAATCAACATCAGGATTGGCAAGGCAGCAACAACAATGAACATGTTAGCAAAAAGAGTCTGGGAGAATAGGAAGCTTACTGCCAAAACAAAAGTCCTCGTCTACCAAGCCTGTGTCCTTAGTACTCTTCTTTATGGCAGTGAAACCTGGACAACTTACTCACGCCAAGAGAAACGTTTAAACAGCTTTCATATGCGGTGTCTGCGAAGAATACTTGGTATTAAGTGGCAAGACAAAATCACAAATACTGAAGTATTGGAAAGATCAGGTTGTGTGACGGTGTATTCCATGGTCAGTCTTCGTAGACTTAGATGGATAGGACACGTTAGGAGGATGGATGATGGTAGAATACCAAAGGACATCTTTTTTGGTGAATTACAGACGGGTAGGAGATCTCAGGGTCGGCCTTTACTACGATACAAAGATGTGTGTAAGCGGGACATGATTGATACAGGCATTGATAATGGCAATGCACATTGGGAGCACGTCGCCGCTGAACGTGTTGCATGGAGGGCAACTATCAGAAATGGAATAAAGACAAAGAAGACAATGATTGCAGATAAAGTACACACAGAGCGTGAGAGACGTAAGATGGTGCAAAATGGTGGAAGTGACCATGTTTTCACATGCATCTACTGTGGGCAAACATTTGCAGCAAGAATTGGCCTTACCAGCCACACTCGCCCCCGCCATGGATCGTAGTAATTAAGCCTTTTTGAAGCACAATGTACCAAACTATCGTCTGTCAAGACGGAAAGGTGCCAATGGATGTAATCCCTCCAGTCCTTAATATATTGTAAAAGGCGAAGGATTTATACGTTGTGAAGAGTAACCAGAGTGACAATATCTTGGCATCAGTTGTGATGTATGTGTGAAAATTGTGCAAGTAGCTTGCAGTGTTGATACGTTGTATATATTTGGTAGGAAATATGTTTTATACACCTTTATGTAATTAACTCATTTCTAACCTTAGATTGGCAAATTGTTTTGTTAATTTTGATGGATTACCTATTTATCTTTTTATCTTAGACATTTAATAAATATTATATCTAATTGCTTTATTAGATAAAACTGGGAGAGTTATTTCCCTTGTTAACAATAACACGGCATAACTTGTGAACTTTTACAGAGGTTGTTTCCCTTAGGTTTCACACACACACACACACACACACACACACACACACACACACACACACACACATACACACACACACACACGCGCACGCACACGCACACACTCACTCACACACACACACTCACTACTACTACTACTACTACTACTACTACTACTACTACTACTACTACTACTACTACTACTACTACTACTACTACCGTTACCGCTGTTACTACTGCTACTAATACCATTACTGCTGTTACTACTACTGCTGCTGCTGCTGCTTTTACTACTACTACTACTACTACTACTACTACTACTACTACTACTACTACTACTACTACTACTACTACTACTACTACTACTACTACTACTACTACTACTACTACTACTACTACTACTACTACTACTACTACTACTACTACTACTACTACTACTACTACTACTACTACTACTACTACTACTACTACTACTACTACTACTACTACTACCATTACTGCTGTTTTCTTTTCCCAACTTCCAATGACAAAAACTTATTGCATAAAATGTTCTTAATTTGATAGAACACAGTTTTTGCTCTTATTCTGTTCTTTATCTCTGTAATATATCTTCCATGTGATGTTATCCGTGTGCCTAGATATTTGTGTGATTTACCTGTACTCGTACGGTGATATTTGTGTGATTTACCTGTACTCGTACGATGATATTTGTGTGATTTACCTGTACTCGTACGATGATATTTGTGTGATTTACCTGTACTCGTACGATGATATTTGTGTGATTTACATGTACTGGTACGATGATATTTGTGTGATTTACCTGTACTCGTACAATGATATTTGTGTGATTTACCTGTACACGTATTATGATGTACGAGCCAGCTGCGTGACGGAGGGGTTACGGACGCAGTTGGTAATCCCGCATACCACTTTTAAAACACAGCAATGTTGGTTTTTTATGAAATGGTATGGGAGCCAGTCATTCAAAAAGCAATGGCAAACTGCTGAACGTAAAACTTTGCCCAGGAATCACAAACAGCCGAAAAATGCTGGGGTTGACTGCTATGTCTGTAAAGGATATACAGCCGAAAAATGCTGGGGTTGACTGCTATGTCTGTAAAGGATATGCAACTAACTTTAACTTTACCTGATGTTATATTAGATCAGTGTCATTTGTCAAGACGGTCCCCTGCTCTACGGAATGAAGGATTCCACCGGCTGGCACATGCTGTGGAAGAGTCAGCACATGGACGCCCAGGTGGAAAGGATAGCTTTGAGTGCCAAGGCGATCAGCTCCAACCAAGAATACTCCAACAACAAGATGGTGGCTGCCTCTTCTGGGTCCACTGTTTTTCTATGGGTAGTCAGTGATGAAGGAGAAAGTAGGCAAATAGATTGGTATTGACTGAATGTGTCATTTCCTAATATGATCCAATATGACTGTATATATTTACATAGTGTTTCCTGTCCTTTTTCTTTGCTATCCTTCAGAAGTAGCGTTTGGTAACTCATACAAGTTGTCTTGTACTTCTACCCTAGGATGTAGAGGGACATAAGATCTTGTTTAATAACTCTATCCTAGGATGTAGAGGGAAATAAGATCTTGTTTTATAACTCTATCCTAGTATGTAGAGGGAAATAAGAACTTGTTTTATAACTCTATCCTAGGATGAAGAGGGAAATAAGATCTTGTTTTATAAATCTATCCTAGGATGTACAGAGAAATAAGATCTTGTTTTATAACTCTATCCTAGGATGAAGAGGGAAATAAGATCTTGTTTTATAACTCTATCCTAGGATGTAGAGGGAAATAAGATCTTGTTTTATAACTCTATCCTAGGATGTAGAGGGAAATAAGATCTTGTTTTATAACTCTATCCTAGGATGTAGAGGGAAATAAGATCGTGTAATCTTGCACTTCTACTCATTGATGTAGAGAGAAATAAGATCTTGTTTTATAACTCTATCCTAGGATGTAGAGTTAAATAAGATCTTGTAATCTTGCACTTCTACTCATTGATGTAGAGAGAAATAAGATCTTGTTTTATAACTCTATCCTAGGATGTAGAGGGAAATAAGATCTTGTTTTATAACTCTATCCTAGGATGAAGAGGGAAATAAGATCTTGTTTTATAACTCTATCCTAGGATGTAGAGGGAAATAAGATCTTGTTTTATAACTCTATCCTAGGATGTAGAGGGAAATAAGATCTTGTTTTATAACTCTATCCTAGGATGTAGAGGGAAATAAGATCTTGTTTTATAACTCTATCCTAGAATGTACAGAGAAATAAGATCTTGTTTTACAACTCTATCCTAGGATGTAGAGGGAAATAAGATCTTGTTTTATAACTCTATCCTAGGATGTAGAGGGAAATAAGATCTTGTTTTGTAACTCTATCCTAGGATGTACAGAGAAATAAGATCTTGTTTTATAACTCTATCCTAGGATGTAGAGGGAAATAAGATCTTGTTTTATAACTCTATCCTAGGATGTAGAAGGAAATAAGATCTTGTAATCTTGCACTTCTACTCATTGACGTAGAGAGAAATAAGATCTTGTTTTATAACTCTATCCTAGGATGTAGAGGGAAATAAGATCTTGTTTTATAACTCTATCCTAGGATGTAGAGGGAAATAAGATCTTGTTTTATAACTCTATCCTAGGATGTAGAGGGAAATAAGATCTTGTTTTATAACTCTATCCTAGGATGTAGAAGGGAATAAGATCTTGTAATCTTGCACTTCTACTCATTGATGTAGAGAGAAATAAGATCTTGTTTTATAACTTTATCCTAGGATGTTGAGGGAAATAAGATCTTGTTTTATAACTCTATCCTAGGATGAAGAGGAAAATAAAATCTTGTTTTATAACTCTATCCTAGGATGTAGAGGGAAATAAGATCTTGTTTTATAACTCTATCCTAGGATGTAGAGGGAAATAAGATCTTGTTTTATAACTCTATCCTAGGATGAAGAGGAAAATAAAATAATCTTGTTTTATAACTCTATCCTAGGATGTAGAGGGAAATAAGATCTTGTTTTATAACTCTATCCTAGGACAGTGAATCTTGGAATGTAAATGAACAAATTAAGAAGAAATTAGAAGCAACAGAGATGTGGTTCCTGAGACGAATGTTGCGAATTCCTTGGACTGCCAGAGTAACTAACGACGACTGCCTGAAACAGGCTAATGAAACTAGAACATTATATACAACAATAAGACAGAGACAAACATCTTTCTTCGGTCATGTGATGAGAAGAGAGGCGTTAGAGAACATCGTAACAACTGGAAAGATCGAGGGGAAGAGATGCAGAGGCAGACCAAGAGAAATGAAGCTGGATGGATTGAGACGGTGGCATGGAGGAATATCAGCAGCAGAGTTGATCCAGAAAACCAAAGACCGAGATCTATGGAGAGCCATGAACGCCTACGCCAGCCGGCACGGCACTTGATGATGATGATGATGATGATTCTAGGATGTAGAGGGAAATAAGATCTTGTTTAATAACTCTATTATGGGATGTAGAGGGAAATAAGAAGTCTTGTTCTTCTACCTAAGATGTAGAGGGACATTAAGGCATATGCTCTCCCCCCCCCCACCCCCTAAAAAAATAAAACTCATCCTATCTCAGGCAGCTTCGTCCATGCCCTCCCACATTAAGGCATATGCTCCCCCCAAACTCATCATATCTCAGGCAGCTTCGTCCATGCCCTCCCACATTAAGGCATATGCTCCCCCCAAACTCATCATATCTCAGGCAGCTTCGTCCATGCCCTCCCACATTAAGGCATATGCTCCCCCCAAACTCATCCTATCTCAGGCAGCTTCGTCCATGCCCTCCCACATTAAGGCATATGCTCCCCCCAAACTCATCCTATCTCAGGCAGCTTCGTCCATGCCCTCCCACTTTAAGGCATATGCCTCCCCAAACTCATCCTATCTCAGGCAGCTTCGTCCATGCCCTCCCACATTAAGGCATAGGGCTCCCCCCAAACTCATCCTATCTCAGGCAGCTTCGTCCATGCCCTCCCACATTAAGGCATAGGGCTCCCCCCAAACTCATCCTATCTCAGGCAGCTTCGTACATGCCCTCCCACATTAAGGCATAGGGCTCCCCCCAAACTCATCCTATCTCAGGCAGCTTCGTCCATGCCCTCCCACATTAAGGCATAGGGCTCCCCCCAAACTCATCCTATCTCAGGCAGCTTCGTCCATGCCCTCCCACATTAAGGCATATGCTCCCCCCAAACTCATCCTATCTCAGGCAGCTTCGTACATGCCCTCCCACATTAAGGCATAGGGCTCCCCCCAAACTCATCCTATCTCAGGCAGCTTCGTCCATGCCCTCCCACATTAAGGCATAGGGCTCCCCCCAAACTCATCCTATCTCAGGCAGCTTCGTACATGCCCTCCCACATTAAGGCATAGGGCTCCCCCCAAACTCATCCTATCTCAGGCAGCTTCGTCGATGCCCTCCCACATTAAGGCATAGGGCTCCCCCCAAACTCATCCTATCTCAGGCAGCTTCGTCCATGCCCTCCCACATTAAGGCATATGCTCCCCCCAAACTCATCCTATCTCAGGCAGCTTCGTACATGCCCTCCCACATTAAGGCATAGGGCTCCCCCCAAACTCATCCTATCTCAGGCAGCTTCGTCCATGCCCTCCCACATTAAGGCATAGGGCTCCCCTCCAGCTTCGTCCATGCCCTCCCACATTAAGGCATATGCTCCCCCCAAACTCATCCTATCTCAGGCAGCTTCGTCCATGCCCTCCCACATTAAGGCATATGCTCCCCCCAAACTCATCATATCTCAGGCAGCTTCGACCATGCCCTCCCACATTAAGGCATATGCTCCCCCCAAACTCATCCTATCTCAGGCAGCTTCGACCATGCCCTCCCACATTAAGGCACATGCTCCCCCTCAAACTCATCATATCTCAGGCAGCTTCGTGCATGCCCTCCCACATTAAGGCATATGCTCCCCTCAAACTCATCATATCTCAGGCAGCTTCGTCCATGCCCTCCCACATTAAGGCATATGCTCCCCCCAAACTCATCATATCTCAGGCAGCTTCGACCATGCCCTCCCACATTAAGGCATATGCTCCCCCCCCCCCTCAAACTCATCATATCTCAGGCAGCTTCGTCCATGCCCTCCCACATTAAGGCATATGCTCCCCCCAAACTCATCATATCTCAGGCAGCTTCGACCATGCCCTCCCACATTAAGGCATATGCTCCCCCCAAACATATCATATCTCAGGCAGCTTCGACCATGCCCTCCCACATTAAGGCATATGCTCCCCCCCCCCTCAAACTCATCATATCTCAGGCAGCTTCGACCATGCCCTCCCACATTAAGGCATATGCTCCCCCCAAACTCATCATATCTCAGGCAGCTTCGACCATGCCCTCCCACATTAAGGCATATGCTCCCCCCCCCTCAAACTCATCATATCTCAGGCAGCTTCGTCCATGCCCTCCCACATTAAGGCATATGCTCCCCTCCCCCACCCCCAAACTCATCCTATCTCAGGCAGCTTCGACCATGCCCTCCCACATTAAGGCACATGCTCCCCCCAAACTCATCCTATCTCAGGCAGCTTCGACCATGCCCTCCCACATTAAGGCATATGCTCCCCCCAATCTCATCCTATCTCAGGCAGCTTCGTCCATGCCCTCCCTATATTATTCATGTCTATCTCTACTTCTCTTCTCCATGTGTGTTTAGCTCTTCCTCTCTTTCTTTTGCAAACCCTGTGAATTCCAGACAAAGGCCTTTCTAGTTCTACTAATCTCAGATTTTCTGAACGTATGTCCCATCTGCGCCAGCGTCTTTCCTTCACCTCTTGCTTCTCTGGTATTTGTCTAGTTCTCTCCAGTCCTCTGGTATTTGTCTAGTTCTCTCCAGTTCTCTGGTATTTGTCTAGTTCTCTCCAGTTCTCTGGTATTTGTCTAGTTCTCTCCAGTTCTCTGGTATTTGTCTAGTTCTCTCCAGTTCTCTGGTATTTGTCTAGTTCTCTCCAGTTCTCTGGTATTTGTCTGGTTCTCTCCAGTTCTCTGGTATTTGTCTAGTTCTCTCCAGTTCTCTGGTATTTGTCTAGTTCTCTCCAGTTCTCTGGTATTTGTCTAGTTCTCTCCAGTTCTCTGGTATTTGTCTAGTTCTCTCCATGAGATCCACTTTGGTGACTCTTCATCAAGACTAAGCTGTGCAAATCTTGGCTGAGATTTGTTAACCTCGCTGCCTTTCTGTATGTCTGATGAGTGGCTGCCAAAGGAATTCTTGTATAGTAAATTTGGATAGGTGGGTCGAGCACTATTTAGAGCTTTACTCAAGTGAGACCAAGCTAGCGGATGATGCCCTCAACGCCATAGGGGCCCTGCCAACTCTTGACCACCTGGACACACTTCCCACTATAACAGAAGTCAAGTGTGCTATAAATGAGCTTGCATCTGGCAACGCTCCAGGTAAGGATGGGATTCCAATAGAGGTAATCAGGAGTGGGCAAGACACCCTCGCTCTACAGATCCACCAGCTAATAGAGCTATGCTGGCGAGAAGGACAAGTCCCACAGGATTTCAAAGATTCAAACATCATAACACTGTACAAGAACAAGGGAGATCGGAGCGACTGTAACAACTATAGGGGTATCTCACTTCTGTGTATTGTTGGGAAAGTATTTGCCAGAATTGTCCTGCACAGACTTCAAGTCCTGTGAGATCAAGTCTACCCCGAATCACAGTGCGGCTTCCGTCAGAACCGGTCTACCATTGATATGATATTCTCATTGCGACAGATGCAAGAAAAATGCCGGGAACAAAATCAGCCACCGTTTATTGCCTTCATTGACCTCACAAATGCATTCGATTTGGTCAGTCGTGAGGGTCTGTTCAAAGCACTAAAGAAGATTGGCTGCCCATCAACTCTTCTGTCCATTGTGGAATCGTTCCACACAGGCATGAAAGGTATAATCAAGTTTGATGGCTCAACTTCAGAAGAGTTTGAAATCAAGAGTGGAGTTAAGCAAGGTTGTGTACTATCCCCCACCCTCTTTGGGATATACTTTTCACTTCTACTGAAATATGCCTTTCGTGATCAGGATGACGGTATATTCATTCACTCACGCTCAGATGGTGGTCTCTATAATGCTCAGAGATTGAAGGCCAGGACCAAAATTAGCAGGGTACTAATCAGAGAGTTGCTTTTTGCGGATGATGCTGCGATTACGACCCACTCTGAGGAAGAGTTACAACATCTACTATCTGCATTCTCCAATGCTTGTTCTGAATTTGGTTTAACAATTAACAAAAAGAAGACACAGATTATGTCACAAGGTGCACATGGTGTACCATCAATCTTTATTGACGACGCCGAACTGGAGATAGTAGACCATTTTACATATCTAGGATCAGAGGTAAATAGCAAATTATCCCTCGATCAGGAAATCAACATCAGGATTGGCAAGGCAGCAACAACAATGAACATGTTAGCAAAAAGAGTCTGGGAGAACAGGAAGCTTACTGCCAAAACAAAAGTCCTCGTATACCAAGCCTGTGTCCTTAGTACTCTTCTTTATGGCAGTGAAACCTGGACAACTTACTCACGCCAAGAGAAACGTTTAAACAGCTTTCATATGCGGTGTCTGCGAAGAATACTTGGTATTAAGTGGCAAGACAAAATCACAAATACTGAAGTATTGGAAAGATCAGGTTGTGTGACGGTGTATTCCATGGTCAGTCTTCGTAGACTTAGATGGATAGGACACGTTAGGAGGATGGATGATGGTAGAATACCAAAGGACATCTTTTTTGGTGAATTACAGACGGGTAGGAGAACTCAGGGTCGGCCTTTACTACGATACAAAGATGTGTGTAAGCGGGACATGATTGATACAGGCATTGATAATGGCAATGCACATTGGGAGCACGTCGCCGCTGAACGTGTTGCATGGAGGGCAACTATCAGAAATGGAATAAAGACAAAGAAGAAAATGATTGCAGATAAAGCACACACAGAGCGTGAGAGACGTAAGATGGTGCAAAATGGTGGAAGTGACCATGTTTTCACATGCATCTACTGTGGGCAAACATTTGCAGCAAGAATTGGCCTTACCAGCCACACTCGCCACCGCCATGGATCGTTGTTATTAAGCCTTTTTGAAGCACAATGTACCAAACTATCGTCTGTCAAGACGGAAAGGTGCCAATGGATGTAATCCTTCCAGTCCTAAATATATTGTAAAAGGCGAAGGATTTATACGTTGTGAAGAGTAACCAGAGTGACAATATCTTGGCATCAGTTGTGATGTATGTGTGAAAATTGTGCAAGTAGCTTGCAGTGTTGATACGTTGTATATATCGTGGTAGGAAATATGTTTTATACACCTTTATGTAATTAAC
>OY992894.1:91159500-91177000 GCA_963921405.1 Cepaea hortensis | reverse complement strand
ACTACTACTACTACTACTACTACTACTACTACTACTACTACTACTACTACTACTACTACTACTACTACTACTACTACTACTACTACTACTACTACTACTACTACTACTACTACTACTACTACTACTACTACTACTACTACTACTACTACTACTACTACTACTACTACTACTACTACTACTACTACTACTACTACTACTACTACTACTACTACTACTACTACTACTACTACTACTACTACTACTACTACTACTACTACTACTACTACTACTACTACTACTACTACTACTACTACTACTACTACTACTACTACTACTACTACTACTACTACTACTACTACTACTACTACTACTACTACTACTACTACTACTACTACTACTACTACTACTACTACTACTACTACTACTACTACTACTACTACTACTACTACTACTACTACTACTACTACTACTACTACTACTACTACTACTACTACTACTACTACTACTACTACTACTACTACTACTACTACTACTACTACTACTACTACTACTACTACTACTACTACTACTACTACTACTACTACTACTACTACTACTACTACTACTACTACTACTACTACTACTACTACTACTACTACTACTACTACTACTACTACTACTACTACTACTACTACTACTACTACTACTACTACTACTACTACTACTACTACTACTACTACTACTACTACTACTACTACTACTACTACTACTACTACTACTACTACTACTACTACTACTACTACTACTACTACTACTACTACTACTACTACTACTACTACTACTACTACTACTACTACTACTACTACTACTACTACTACTACTACTACTACTACTACTACTACTACTACTACTACTACTACTACTACTACTACTACTACTACTACTACTACTACTACTACTACTACTACTACTACTACTACTACTACTACTACTACTACTACTACTACTACTACTACTACTACTACTACTACTACTACTACTACTACTACTACTACTACTACTACTACTACTACTACTACTACTACTACTACTACTACTACTACTACTACTACTACTACTACTACTACTACTACTACTACTACTACTACTACTACTACTACTACTACTACTACTACTACTACTACTACTACTACTACTACTACTACTACTACTACTACTACTACTACTACTACTACTACTACTACTACTACTACTACTACTACTACTACTACTACTACTACTACTACTACTACTACTACTACTACTACTACTACTACTACTACTACTACTACTACTACTACTACTACTACTACTACTACTACTACTACTACTACTACTACTACTACTACTACTACTACTACTACTACTACTACTACTACTACTACTACTACTACTACTACTACTACTACTACTACTACTACTACTACTACTACTACTACTACTACTACTACTACTACTACTACTACTACTACTACTACTACTACTACTACTACTACTACTACTACTACTACTACTACTACTACTACTACTACTACTACTACTACTACTACTACTACTACTACTACTACTACTACTACTACTACTACTACTACTACTACTACTACTACTACTACTACTACTACTACTACTACTACTACTACTACTACTACTACTACTACTACTACTACTACTACTACTACTACTACTACTACTACTACTACTACTACTACTACTACTACTACTACTACTACTACTACTACTACTACTACTACTACTACTACTACTACTACTACTACTACTACTACTACTACTACTACTACTACTACTACTACTACTACTACTACTACTACTACTACTACTACTACTACTACTACTACTACTACTACTACTACTACTACTACTACTACTACTACTACTACTACTACTACTACTACTACTACTACTACTACTACTACTACTACTACTACTACTACTACTACTACTACTACTACTACCATTACTGCTGTTTTCTTTTCCCAACTTCCAATGACAAAAACTTATTGCATAAAATGTTCTTAATTTGATAGAACACAGTTTTTGCTCTTATTCTGTTCTTTATCTCTGTAATATATCTTCCATGTGATGTTATCCGTGTGCCTAGATATTTGTGTGATTTACCTGTACTCGTACGGTGATATTTGTGTGATTTACCTGTACTCGTACGATGATATTTGTGTGATTTACCTGTACTCGTACGATGATATTTGTGTGATTTACCTGTACTCGTACGATGATATTTGTGTGATTTACATGTACTGGTACGATGATATTTGTGTGATTTACCTGTACTCGTACGATGATATTTGTGTGATTTACCTGTACACGTATTATGATGTACGAGCCAGCTGCGTGACGGAGGGGTTACGGACGCAGTTGGTAATCCCGCATACCACTTTCAAAACACAGCAATGTTGGTTTTTTATGAAATGGTATGGGTGCCAGTCATTCAAAAAGCAATGGCAAACTGCTGAACGTAAAACTTTGCCCAGGAATCACAAACAGCCGAAAAATGCTGGGGTTGACTGCTATGTCTATAAAGGATATGCAACTAACTTTAACTTTACCTGATGTTATATTAGATCAGTGTCATTTGTCAAGACGGTCTCCTGCTCTACAGAATGAAGGACTCCACCGGCTGGCACATGCTGTGGAAGAGTCAGCACATGGACGCCCAGGTGGAGAGGATAGCTTTGAGTGCCTAGGTGATCAGCTCCAACCAAGAATACTCCAACAACAAGATGGTGGCTGCCTCTTCTGGGTCCACTGTTTTTCTATGGGTAGTCAGTGATGAAGGAGAAAGTAGGCAAATAGGTTGGTATTGACTGAATGTGTCATTTCCTAATATGATCCAATATGACTGTATATATTTACATAGTGTTTCCTGTCCTTTTTCTTTGCTATCCTTCAGAAGTAGCATTTGGTAACTCATACAAGTTGTCTTGTACTTCTACCCTAGGATGTAGAGGGACATAAGATCTTGTTTAATAACTCTATCCTAGGATGTAGAGGGAAATAAGATCTTGTTTTATAACTCTATCCTAGTATGTAGAGGGAAATAAGAACTTGTTTTATAACTTTATCCTAGGATGAATAGGGAAATAAGATCTTGTTTTATAAATCTATCCTAGGATGTACAGAGAAATAAGATCTTGTTTTATAACTCTATCCTAGGATGAAGAGGGAAATAAGATCTTGTTTTATAACTCTATCCTAGGATGTAGAGGGAAATAAGATCTTGTGTTATAACTCTATCCTAAGATGTAGAGGGAAATAAGATCTTGTTTTATAACTCTATCCTAGGATGTAGAGGGAAATAAGATCTTGTTTTATAACTCTATCCTAGGATGTAGAGGGAAATAAGATCTTGTTTTATAACTCTATCCTAGGATGTAGAGGGAAATAAGATCTTGTTTTATAACTCTATCCTAGGATGTAGAGGGAAATAAGATCGTGTAATCTTGCACTTCTACTCATTGATGTAGAGAGAAATAAGATCTTGTTTTATAACTCAATCCTAGGATGTAGAGGGAAATAAGATCTTGTAATCTTGCACTTCTACTCATTGATGTAGAGAGAAATAAGATCTTGTTATATAACTCTATCCTAGGATGTAGAGGGAAATAAGATCTTGTTTTATAACTCTATCCTAGGATGAAGAGGGAAATAAGATCTTGTTTTATAACTCTATCCTAGGATGTAGAGGGAAATAAGATCTTGTTTTATAACTCTATCCTAGGATGTAGAGGGAAATAAGATCTTGTTTTATAACTCTATCCTAGGATGTAGAGGGAAATAAGATCTTGTTTTATAACTCTATCCTAGGATGTACAGAGAAATAAGATCTTGTTTTACAACTCTATCCTAGGATGTAGAGGGAAATAAGATCTTGTTTTATAACTCTATCCTAGGATGTAGAGGGAAATAAGATCTTGTTTTATAACTCTATCCTAGGATGTACAGAGAAATAAGATCTTGTTTTATAACTCTATCCTAGGATGTAGAGGGAAATAAGATCTTGTTTTATAACTCTATCCTAGGATGTAGAAGGAAATAAGATCTTGTAATCTTGCACTTCTACTCATTGATGTAGAGAGAAATAAGATCTTGTTTTATAACTCTATCCTAGGATGTAGAGGGAAATAAGATCTTGTTTTATAACTCTATCCTAGGATGTAGAGGGAAATAAGATCTTGTTTTATAACTCTATCCTAGGATGTAGAGGGAAATAAGATCTTGTTTTATAACTCTATCCTAGGATGTAGAAGGGAATAAGATCTTGTAATCTTGCACTTCTACTCATTGATGTAGAGAGAAATAAGATCTTGTTTTATAACTTTATCCTAGGATGTTGAGGGAAATAAGATCTTGTTTTATAACTCTATCCTAGGATGAAGAGGAAAATAAAATCTTGTTTTATAACTCTATCCTAGGATGTAGAGGGAAATAAGATCTTGTTTTATAACTCTATCCTAGGATGTAGAGGGAAATAAGATCTTGTTTTATAACTCTATCCTAGGATGAAGAGGAAAATAAAATCTTGTTTTATAACTCTATCCTAGGATGTAGAGGGAAATAAGATCTTGTTTTATAACTCTATCCTAGGACAGTGAATCTTGGAATGTAAATGAACAAATTAAGAAGAAATTAGAAGCAACAGAGATGTGGTTCCTGAGACGAATGTTGCGAATTCCTTGGACTGCCAGAGTAACTAACGACGACTGCCTGAAACAGGCTAATGAAACTAGAACATTATATACAACAATAAGACAGAGACAAACATCTTTCTTCGGTCATGTGATGAGAAGAGAGGCGTTAGAGAACATCGTAACAACTGGAAAGATCGAGGGGAAGAGATGCAGAGGCAGACCAAGAGAAATGATGCTGGATGGATTGAGACGGTGGCATGGAGGAATATCAGCAGCAGAGTTGATCCAGAAAACCAAAGACCGAGATCTATGGAGAGCCATGAACGCCTACGCCAGCCGGCACGGCACTTGATGATGATGATGATGATTCTAGGATGTAGAGGGAAATAAGATCTTGTTTTATAACTCTATCCTAGGATGTAGAGGGAAATAAGAAGTCTTGTTCTTCTACCTAAGATGTAGAGGGACATTAAGGCATATGCTCCCCCCAAACTCATCCTATCTCAAGCAGCTTCGTTCATGCCCTCCCACATTAAGGCATATGCTCCCCCCAAACTCATCCTATCTCAGGCAGCTTCGTCCATGCCCTCCCACATTAAGGCATATGCTCCCCCCAGACTCATCCTATCTCAGGCAGCTTCGTCCACGCCCTCCCACATTAAGGCATATGCTCCCCCCAAACTCATCCTATCTCAGGCAGCTTCGTCCATGCCCTCCCACATTAAGGCATATGCTCCCCCCAAACTCATCATATCTCAGGCAGCTTCGTCCATGTCCTCTCACATTAAGGCATATGCTCCCCCCAAACTCATCATATCTCAGGCAGCTTCGTCCATGCCCTCCCACATTAAGGCATATGCTCCCCCCAAACTCATCATATCTCAGGCAGCTTCGTCCATGCCCTCCCACATTAAGGCATATGCTCCCCCCAGACTCATCCTATCTCAGGCAGCTTCGTCCATGTCCTCTCACATTAAGGCATATGCTCCCCCCAAACTCATCATATCTCAGGCAGCTTCGTCCATGCCCTCCCACATTAAGGCATATGCTCCCCCCAAACTCATCATATCTCAGGCAGCTTCGTCCATGCCCTCCCACATTAAGGCATATGCTCCCCCCAAACTCATCCTATCTCAGGCAGCTTCGTCCATGCCCTCCCACATTAAGGCATATGCTCCCCCCAAACTCATCATATCTCAGGCAGCTTCGTCCATGCCCTCCCACATTAAGGCATATGCTCCCCCCAAACTTATCATATCTCAGGCAGCTTCGACCATGCCCTCCCACATTAAGGCATATGCTCCCCCCAAACTTATCATATCTCAGGCAGCTTCGTCCATGCCCTCCCACATTAAGGCATATGCCCCCCCCCCCAAACTCATCATATCTCAGGCAGCTTCGACCATGCCCTCCCACATTAAGGCATATGCTCCCCCCCCCACCCCCAAACTCATCCTATCTCAGGCAGCTTCGACCATGCCCTCCCACATTAAGGCACATGCTTCCCCCAGACTCATCCTATCTCAGGCAGCTTCGTCCATGCCCTCCCACATTAAGGCATATGCTCCCCCCAAACTCATCCTATCTCAGGCAGCTTCGTCCATGCCCTCCCACATTAAGGCATATGCTCCCCCCAAACTCATCCTATCTCAGGCAGCTTCTCCCCCCAAACTCATCCTATCTCAGGCAGCTTCGTCCATGCCCTCCCACATTAAGGCATATGCTCCCCCCAAACTCATCCTATCTCAGGCAGCTTCGTCCATGCCCTCCCACATTAAGGCATATGCTCCCCCCAAACTCATCCTATCTCAGGCAGCTTCGTCCATGCCCTCCCACATTAAGGCATATGCTCCCCCCAAACTCATCCTATCTCAGGCAGCTTCGTCCATGCCCTCCCACATTAAGGCATATGCTCCCCCCAAACTCATCCTATCTCAGGCAGCTTCGTCCATGCCCTCCCTATATTATTCATGTCTATCTCTACTTCTCTTCTCCATGTGTGTTTAGCTCTTCCTCTCTTTCTTTTGCAAACCCTGTGAATTCCAGACAAAGGCCTTTCTAGTTCTACTAATCTCAGATTTTCTGAACGTATGTCCCATCTGCGCCAGCGTCTTTCCTTCACCTCTTGCTTCTCTGGTATTTGTCTAGTTCTCTCCAGTCCTGTGGTATTTGTCTAGTTCTCTCCAGTTCTCTGGTATTTGTCTAGTTCTCTCCAGTTCTCTGGTATTTGTCTAGTTCTCTCCAGTTCTCTGGTATTTGTCTAGTTCTCTCCAGTTCTCTGGTATTTGTCTAGTTCTCTCCAGTTCTCTGGTATTTGTCTGGTTCTCTCCAGTTCTCTGGTATTTGTCTAGTTCTCTCCAGTTCTCTGGTATTTGTCTAGTTCTCTCCAGTTCTCTGGTATTTGTCTAGTTCTCTCCAGTTCTCTGGTATTTGTCTAGTTCTCTCCAGTTCTCTGGTATTTGTCTAGTTCTCTCCAGTTCTCTGGTATTTGTCTAGTTCTCTCCATGAGATCCACTTTGGTGACTCTTCATCAAGACTAAGCTGTGCAAATCTTGGCTGAGATTTGTTAACCTCGCTGCCTTTCTGTATGTCTGATGAGTGGCTGCCAAAGGAATTCTTGTATAGTAAATTTGGATAGGTGGGTAGAACACTATTTAGAGCTTTACTCAAGTGAGACCAAGCTAGCGGATGATGCCCTCAATGCCATAGGGGCCCTGCCAACTCTTGACCACCTGGACACACTTCCCACTATAACAGAAGTCAAGTGTGCTATAAATGAGCTTGCATCTGGCAACGCTCCAGGTAAGGATGGGATTCCAATAGAGGTAATCAGGAGTGGGCAAGACACACTCGCTCTACAGATCCACCAGCTAATAGAGCTATGCTGGCGAGAAGGACAAGTCCCACAGGATTTCAAAGATTCAAACATCATAACACTGTACAAGAACAAGGGAGATCGGAGCGACTGTAACAACTATAGGGGTATCTCACTTCTGTGTATTGTTGGGAAAGTATTTGCCAGAATTGTCCTGCACAGACTTCAAGTCCTGGGAGATCAAGTCTACCCCGAATCACAGTGCGGCTTCCGTCAGAACCGGTCTACCATTGATATGATATTCTCATTGCGACAGATGCAAGAAAAATGCCGGGAACAAAATCAGCCACTGTTTATTGCCTTCATTGACCTCACAAATGCATTCGATTTGGTCAGTCGTGAGGGTCTGTTCAAAGCACTAAAGAAGATTGGCTGCCCATCAACTCTTCTGTCCATTGTGGAATCGTTCCACACAGGCATGAAAGGTATAATCAAGTTTGATGGCTCAACTTCAGAAGAGTTTGAAATCAAGAGTGGAGTTAAGCAAGGTTGTGTACTATCCCCCACCCTCTTTGTGATATACTTTTCACTTCTACTGAAATATGCCTTTCGTGATCAGGATGACGGTATATACATTCACTCACGCTCAGATGGTGGTCTCTATAATGCTCAGAGATTGAAGGCCAGGACCAAAATTAGCAGGGTACTAATCAGAGAGTTGCTTTTTGCGGATGATGCTGCGATTACGACCCACTCTGAGGAAGAGTTACAACATCTACTATCTGCATTCTCCAATGCTTGTTCTGAATTTGGTTTAACAATTAACAAAAAGAAGACACAGATTATGTCACAAGGTGCACATGGTGTACCATCAATCTTTATTGACGACGCCGAACTGGAGATAGTAGACCATTTTACATATCTAGGATCAGAGGTAAATAGCAAATTATCCCTCGATCAGGAAATCAACATCAGGATTGGCAAGGCAGCAACAACAATGAACATGTTAGCAAAAAGAGTCTGGGAGAATAGGAAGCTTACTGCCAAAACAAAAGTCCTCGTCTACCAAGCCTGTGTCCTTAGTACTCTTCTTTATGGCAGTGAAACCTGGACAACTTACTCACGCCAAGAGAAACGTTTAAACAGCTTTCATATGCGGTGTCTGCGAAGAATACTTGGTATTAAGTGGCAAGACAAAATCACAAATACTGAAGTATTGGAAAGATCAGGTTGTGTGACGGTGTATTCCATGGTCAGTCTTCGTAGACTTAGATGGATAGGACACGTTAGGAGGATGGATGATGGTAGAATACCAAAGGACATCTTTTTTGGTGAATTACAGACGGGTAGGAGATCTCAGGGTCGGCCTTTACTACGATACAAAGATGTGTGTAAGCGGGACATGATTGATACAGGCATTGATAATGGCAATGCACATTGGGAGCACGTCGCCGCTGAACGTGTTGCATGGAGGGCAACTATCAGAAATGGAATAAAGACAAAGAAGACAATGATTGCAGATAAAGTACACACAGAGCGTGAGAGACGTAAGATGGTGCAAAATGGTGGAAGTGACCATGTTTTCACATGCATCTACTGTGGGCAAACATTTGCAGCAAGAATTGGCCTTACCAGCCACACTCGCCACCGCCATGGATCGTAGTAATTAAGCCTTTTTGAAGCACAATGTACCAAACTATCGTCTGTCAAGACGGAAAGGTGCCAATGGATGTAATCCCTCCAGTCCTTAATATATTGTAAAAGGCGAAGGATTTATACGTTGTGAAGAGTAACCAGAGTGACAATATCTTGGCATCAGTTGTGATGTATGTGTGAAAATTGTGCAAGTAGCTTGCAGTGTTGATACGTTGTATATATTTGGTAGGAAATATGTTTTATACACCTTTATGTAATTAACTCATTTCTAACCTTAGATTGGCAAATTGTTTTGTTAATTTTGATGGATTACCTATTTATCTTTTTATCTTAGACATTTAATAAATATTATATCTAATTGCTTTATTAGATAAAACTGGGAGAGTTATTTCCCTTGTTAACAATAACACGGCATAACTTGTGAACTTTTACAGAGGTTGTTTCCCTTAGGTTTCACACACACACACACACACACACACACACACACACATACACACACACACACACGCGCACGCACACGCACACACTCACTCACACACACACACTCACTACTACTACTACTACTACTACTACTACTACTACTACTACTACTACTACTACTACTACTACTACTACTACTACTACTACTACTACTACCGTTACCGCTGTTACTACTGCTACTAATACCATTACTGCTGTTACTACTACTGCTGCTGCTGCTGCTTTTACTACTACTACTACTACTACTACTACTACTACTACTACTACTACTACTACTACTACTACTACTACTACTATTACTACTACTACTACTACTACTACTACTACTACTACTACTACTACTACTACTACTACTACTACTACTACTACTACTACTACTACTACTACTACTACTACTACTACTACTACTACCATTACTGCTGTTTTCTTTTCCCAACTTCCAATGACAAAAACTTATTGCATAAAATGTTCTTAATTTGATAGAACACAGTTTTTGCTCTTATTCTGTTCTTTATCTCTGTAATATATCTTCCATGTGATGTTATCCGTGTGCCTAGATATTTGTGTGATTTACCTGTACTCGTACGGTGATATTTGTGTGATTTACCTGTACTCGTACGATGATATTTGTGTGATTTACCTGTACTCGTACGATGATATTTGTGTGATTTACCTGTACTCGTACGATGATATTTGTGTGATTTACATGTACTGGTACGATGATATTTGTGTGATTTACCTGTACTCGTACAATGATATTTGTGTGATTTACCTGTACACGTATTATGATGTACGAGCCAGCTGCGTGACGGAGGGGTTACGGACGCAGTTGGTAATCCCGCATACCACTTTTAAAACACAGCAATGTTGGTTTTTTATGAAATGGTATGGGAGCCAGTCATTCAAAAAGCAATGGCAAACTGCTGAACGTAAAACTTTGCCCAGGAATCACAAACAGCCGAAAAATGCTGGGGTTGACTGCTATGTCTGTAAAGGATATGCAACTAACTTTAACTTTACCTGATGTTATATTAGATCAGTGTCATTTGTCAAGACGGTCCCCTGCTCTACAGAATGAAGGATTCCACCGGCTGGCACATGCTGTGGAAGAGTCAGCACATGGACGCCCAGGTGGAAAGGATAGCTTTGAGTGCCAAGGCGATCAGCTCCAACCAAGAATACTCCAACAACAAGATGGTGGCTGCCTCTTCTGGGTCCACTGTTTTTCTATGGGTAGTCAGTGATGAAGGAGAAAGTAGGCAAATAGATTGGTATTGACTGAATGTGTCATTTCCTAATATGATCCAATATGACTGTATATATTTACATAGTGTTTCCTGTCCTTTTTCTTTGCTATCCTTCAGAAGTAGCGTTTGGTAACTCATACAAGTTGTCTTGTACTTCTACCCTAGGATGTAGAGGGACATAAGATCTTGTTTAATAACTCTATCCTAGGATGTAGAGGGAAATAAGATCTTGTTTTATAAATCTATCCTAGGATGTACAGAGAAATAAGATCTTGTTTTATAACTCTATCCTAGGATGTAGAGGGAAATAAGATCTTGTTTTATAACTCTATCCTAGGATGTAGAGGGAAATAAGATCTTGTTTTATAACTCTATCCTAAGATGTAGAGGGAAATAAGATCTTGTTTTATAACTCTATCCTAGGATGAAGAGGGAAATAAGATCTTGTTTTATAACTCTATCCTAGGATGTAGAGGGAAATAAGATCTTGTTTTATAACTCTATCCTAGGATGTAGAGGGAAATAAGATCTTGTTTTATAACTCTATCCTAGGATGTAGAGGGAAATAAGATCGTGTAATCTTGCACTTCTACTCATTGATGTAGAGAGAAATAAGATCTTGTTTTATAACTCTATCCTAGGATGTAGAGGGAAATAAGATCTTGTAATCTTGCACTTCTACTCATTGATGTAGAGAGAAATAAGATCTTGTTTTATAACTCTATCCTAGGATGTAGAGGGAAATAAGATCTTGTTTTATAACTCTATCCTAGGATGAAGAGGGAAATAAGATCTTGTTTTATAACTCTATCCTAGGATGTAGAGGGAAATAAGATCTTGTTTTATAACTCTATCCTAGGATGTAGAGGGAAATAAGATCTTGTTTTATAACTCTATCCTAGGATGTAGAGGGAAATAAGATCTTGTTTTATAACTCTATCCTAGAATGTACAGAGAAATAAGATCTTGTTTTACAACTCTATCCTAGGATGTAGAGGGAAATAAGATCTTGTTTTATAACTCTATCCTAGGATGTAGAGGGAAATAAGATCTTGTTTTATAACTCTATCCTAGGATGTACAGAGAAATAAGATCTTGTTTTATAACTCTATCCTAGGATGTAGAGGGAAATAAGATCTTGTTTTATAACTCTATCCTAGGATGTAGAAGGAAATAAGATCTTGTAATCTTGCACTTCTACTCATTGATGTAGAGAGAAATAAGATCTTGTTTTATAACTCTATCCTAGGATGTAGAGGGAAATAAGATCTTGTTTTATAACTCTATCCTAGGATGTAGAGGGAAATAAGATCTTGTTTTATAACTCTATCCTAGGATGTAGAGGGAAATAAGATCTTGTTTTATAACTCTATCCTAGGATGTAGAAGGGAATAAGATCTTGTAATCTTGCACTTCTACTCATTGATGTAGAGAGAAATAAGATCTTGTTTTATAACTTTATCCTAGGATGTTGAGGGAAATAAGATCTTGTTTTATAACTCTATCCTAGGATGAAGAGGAAAATAAAATCTTGTTTTATAACTCTATCCTAGGATGTAGAGGGAAATAAGATCTTGTTTTATAACTCTATCCTAGGATGTAGAGGGAAATAAGATCTTGTTTTATAACTCTATCCTAGGATGAAGAGGAAAATAAAATAATCTTGTTTTATAACTCTATCCTAGGATGTAGAGGGAAATAAGATCTTGTTTTATAACTCTATCCTAGGACAGTGAATCTTGGAATGTAAATGAACAAATTAAGAAGAAATTAGAAGCAACAGAGATGTGGTTCCTGAGACGAATGTTGCGAATTCCTTGGACTGCCAGAGTAACTAACGACGACTGCCTGAAACAGGCTAATGAAACTAGAACATTATATACAACAATAAGACAGAGACAAACATCTTTCTTCGGTCATGTGATGAGAAGAGAGGCGTTAGAGAACATCGTAACAACTGGAAAGATCGAGGGGAAGAGATGCAGAGGCAGACCAAGAGAAATGAAGCTGGATGGATTGAGACGGTGGCATGGAGGAATATCAGCAGCAGAGTTGATCCAGAAAACCAAAGACCGAGATCTATGGAGAGCCATGAACGCCTACGCCAGCCGGCACGGCACTTGATGATGATGATGATGATGATTCTAGGATGTAGAGGGAAATAAGATCTTGTTTAATAACTCTATTATGGGATGTAGAGGGAAATAAGAAGTCTTGTTCTTCTACCTAAGATGTAGAGGGACATTAAGGCATATGCTCTCCCCCCCCCCCCACCCCCTAAAAAAATAAAACTCATCCTATCTCAGGCAGCTTCGTCCATGCCCTCCCACATTAAGGCATATGCTCCCCCCAAACTCATCATATCTCAGGCAGCTTCGTCCATGCCCTCCCACATTAAGGCATATGCTCCCCCCAAACTCATCATATCTCAGGCAGCTTCGTCCATGCCCTCCCACATTAAGGCATATGCTCCCCCCAAACTCATCCTATCTCAGGCAGCTTCGTCCATGCCCTCCCACATTAAGGCATATGCTCCCCCCAAACTCATCCTATCTCAGGCAGCTTCGTCCATGCCCTCCCACTTTAAGGCATATGCCTCCCCAAACTCATCCTATCTCAGGCAGCTTCGTCCATGCCCTCCCACATTAAGGCATAGGGCTCCCCCCAAACTCATCCTATCTCAGGCAGCTTCGTCCATGCCCTCCCACATTAAGGCATAGGGCTCCCCCCAAACTCATCCTATCTCAGGCAGCTTCGTACAAGCCCTCCCACATTAAGGCATAGGGCTCCCCCCAAACTCATCCTATCTCAGGCAGCTTCGTCCATGCCCTCCCACATTAAGGCATAGGGCTCCCCCCAAACTCATCCTATCTCAGGCAGCTTCGTCCATGCCCTCCCACATTAAGGCATATGCTCCCCCCAAACTCATCCTATCTCAGGCAGCTTCGTACATGCCCTCCCACATTAAGGCATAGGGCTCCCCCCAAACTCATCCTATCTCAGGCAGCTTCGTCCATGCCCTCCCACATTAAGGCATAGGGCTCCCCCCAAACTCATCCTATCTCAGACAGCTTCGTACATGCCCTCCCACATTAAGGCATAGGGCTCCCCCCAAACTCATCCTATCTCAGGCAGCTTCGTCGATGCCCTCCCACATTAAGGCATAGGGCTCCCCCCAAACTCATCCTATCTCAGGCAGCTTCGTCCATGCCCTCCCACATTAAGGCATATGCTCCCCCCAAACTCATCCTATCTCAGGCAGCTTCGTACATGCCCTCCCACATTAAGGCATAGGGCTCCCTCCAAACTCATCCTATCTCAGGCAGCTTCGTCCATGCCCTCCCACATTAAGGCATAGGGCTCCCCTCCAGCTTCGTCCATGCCCTCCCACATTAAGGCATATGCTCCCCCCAAACTCATCCTATCTCAGGCAGCTTCGACCATGCCCTCCCACATTAAGGCACATGCTCCCCCTCAAACTCATCATATCTCAGGCAGCTTCGTCCATGCCCTCCCACATTAAGGCATATGCTCCCCTCAAACTCATCATATCTCAGGCAGCTTCGTCCATGCCCTCCCACATTAAGGCATATGCTCCCCCCAAACTCATCATATCTCAGGCAGCTTCGACCATGCCCTCCCACATTAAGGCATATGCTCCCCCCCCCCTCAAACTCATCATATCTCAGGCAGCTTCGTCCATGCCCTCCCACATTAAGGCATATGCTCCCCCCAAACTCATCATATCTCAGGCAGCTTCGACCATGCCCTCCCACATTAAGGCATATGCTCCCCCCAAACATATCATATCTCAGGCAGCTTCGACCATGCCCTCCCACATTAAGGCATATGCTCCCCCCCCCTCAAACTCATCATATCTCAGGCAGCTTCGTCCATGCCCTCCCACATTAAGGCATATGCTCCCCCCAAACTCATCATATCTCAGGCAGCTTCGACCATGCCCTCCCACATTAAGGCATATGCTCCCCCCAAACTCATCATATCTCAGGCAGCTTCGACCATGCCCTCCCACATTAAGGCATATGCTCCCCCCCCCTCAAACTCATCATATCTCAGGCAGCTTCGTCCATGCCCTCCCACATTAAGGCATATGCTCCCCTCCCCCACCCCCAAACTCATCCTATCTCAGGCAGCTTCGACCATGCCCTCCCACATTAAGGCACATGCTCCCCCCAAACTCATCCTATCTCAGGCAGCTTCGACCATGCCCTCCCACATTAAGGCATATGCTCCCCCCAATCTCATCCTATCTCAGGCAGCTTCGTCCATGCCCTCCCTATATTATTCATGTCTATCTCTACTTCTCTTCTCCATGTGTGTTTAGCTCTTCCTCTCTTTCTTTTGCAAACCCTGTGAATTCCAGACAAAGGCCTTTCTAGTTCTACTAATCTCAGATTTTCTGAACGTATGTCCCATCTGCGCCAGCGTCTTTCCTTCACCTCTTGCTTCTCTGGTATTTGTCTAGTTCTCTCCAGTCCTCTGGTATTTGTCTAGTTCTCTCCAGTTCTCTGGTATTTGTCTAGTTCTCTCCAGTTCTCTGGTATTTGTCTAGTTCTCTCCAGTTCTCTGGTATTTGTCTAGTTCTCTCCAGTTCTCTGGTATTTGTCTAGTTCTCTCCAGTTCTCTGGTATTTGTCTGGTTCTCTCCAGTTCTCTGGTATTTGTCTAGTTCTCTCCAGTTCTCTGGTATTTGTCTAGTTCTCTCCAGTTCTCTGGTATTTGTCTAGTTCTCTCCAGTTCTCTGGTATTTGTCTAGTTCTCTCCATGAGATCCACTTTGGTGACTCTTCATCAAGACTAAGCTGTGCAAATCTTGGCTGAGATTTGTTAACCTCGCTGCCTTTCTGTATGTCTGATGAGTGGCTGCCAAAGGAATTCTTGTATAGTAAATTTGGATAGGTGGGTCGAGCACTATTTAGAGCTTTACTCAAGTGAGACCAAGCTAGCGGATGATGCCCTCAACGCCATAGGGGCCCTGCCAACTCTTGACCACCTGGACACACTTCCCACTATAACAGAAGTCAAGTGTGCTATAAATGAGCTTGCATCTGGCAACGCTCCAGGTAAGGATGGGATTCCAATAGAGGTAATCAGGAGTGGGCAAGACACCCTCGCTCTACAGATCCACCAGCTAATAGAGCTATGCTGGCGAGAAGGACAAGTCCCACAGGATTTCAAAGATTCAAACATCATAACACTGTACAAGAACAAGGGAGATCGGAGCGACTGTAACAACTATAGGGGTATCTCACTTCTGTGTATTGTTGGGAAAGTATTTGCCAGAATTGTCCTGCACAGACTTCAAGTCCTGTGAGATCAAGTCTACCCCGAATCACAGTGCGGCTTCCGTCAGAACCGGTCTACCATTGATATGATATTCTCATTGCGACAGATGCAAGAAAAATGCCGGGAACAAAATCAGCCACCGTTTATTGCCTTCATTGACCTCACAAATGCATTCGATTTGGTCAGTCGTGAGGGTCTGTTCAAAGCACTAAAGAAGATTGGCTGCCCATCAACTCTTCTGTCCATTGTGGAATCGTTCCACACAGGCATGAAAGGTATAATCAAGTTTGATGGCTCAACTTCAGAAGAGTTTGAAATCAAGAGTGGAGTTAAGCAAGGTTGTGTACTATCCCCCACCCTCTTTGGGATATACTTTTCACTTCTACTGAAATATGCCTTTCGTGATCAGGATGACGGTATATTCATTCACTCACGCTCAGATGGTGGTCTCTATAATGCTCAGAGATTGAAGGCCAGGACCAAAATTAGCAGGGTACTAATCAGAGAGTTGCTTTTTGCGGATGATGCTGCGATTACGACCCACTCTGAGGAAGAGTTACAACATCTACTATCTGCATTCTCCAATGCTTGTTCTGAATTTGGTTTAACAATTAACAAAAAGAAGACACAGATTATGTCACAAGGTGCACATGGTGTACCATCAATCTTTATTGACGACGCCGAACTGGAGATAGTAGACCATTTTACATATCTAGGATCAGAGGTAAATAGCAAATTATCCCTCGATCAGGAAATCAACATCAGGATTGGCAAGGCAGCAACAACAATGAACATGTTAGCAAAAAGAGTCTGGGAGAACAGGAAGCTTACTGCCAAAACAAAAGTCCTCGTATACCAAGCCTGTGTCCTTAGTACTCTTCTTTATGGCAGTGAAACCTGGACAACTTACTCACGCCAAGAGAAACGTTTAAACAGCTTTCATATGCGGTGTCTGCGAAGAATACTTGGTATTAAGTGGCAAGACAAAATCACAAATACTGAAGTATTGGAAAGATCAGGTTGTGTGACGGTGTATTCCATGGTCAGTCTTCGTAGACTTAGATGGATAGGACACGTTAGGAGGATGGATGATGGTAGAATACCAAAGGACATCTTTTTTGGTGAATTACAGACGGGTAGGAGAACTCAGGGTCGGCCTTTACTACGATACAAAGATGTGTGTAAGCGGGACATGATTGATACAGGCATTGATAATGGCAATGCACATTGGGAGCACGTAACCGCTGAACGTGTTGCATGGAGGGCAACTATCAGAAATGGAATAAAGACAAAGAAGAAAATGATTGCAGATAAAGCACACACAGAGCGTGAGAGA
>OY992894.1:91012000-91157000 GCA_963921405.1 Cepaea hortensis | reverse complement strand
AGATCTTGTTTTATAACTCTATCCTAGGATGTAGAGGGAAATAAGATCTTGTAATCTTGCACTTCTACTCATTGATGTAGAGAGAAATAAGATCTTGTTTTATAACTCTATCCTAGGATGTAGAGGGAAATAAGATCTTGTTTTATAACTCTATCCTAGGATGAAGAGGGAAATAAGATCTTGTTTTATAACTCTATCCTAGGATGTAGAGGGAAATAAGATCTTGTTTTATAACTCTATCCTAGGATGTAGAGGGAAATAAGATCTTGTTTTATAACTCTATCCTAGGATGTAGAGGGAAATAAGATCTTGTTTTATAACTCTATCCTAGGATGTAGAGGGAAATAAGATCTTGTTTTATAACTCTATCCTAGGATGTAGAGGGAAATAAGATCTTGTTTTATAACTCTATCCTAGGATGTAGAGGGGAATAAGATCTTGTTTTATAACTCTATCCTAGGATGTAGAGGGAAATATGATCTTGTTTTATAACTCTATCCTAGGATGTAGAGGGAAATAAGATCGTGTAATCTTGCACTTCTACTCATTGATGTAGAGAGAAATAAGATCTTGTTTTATAACTCTATCCTAGGATGTAGAGGGAAATAAGATCTTGTAATCTTGCACTTCTACTCATTGATGTAGAGAGAAATAAGATCTTGTTTTATAACTCTATCCTAGGATGTAGAGGGAAATAAGATCTTGTTTTATAACTCTATCCTAGGATGAAGAGGGAAATAAGATCTTGTTTTATAACTCTATCCTAGGATGTAGAGGGAAATAAGATCTTGTTTTATAACTCTATCCTAGGATGTAGAGGGAAATAAGATCTTGTTTTATAACTCTATCCTAGGATGTAGAGGGAAATAAGATCTTGTTTTATAACTCTATCCTAGGATGTACAGAGAAATAAGATCTTGTTTTACAACTCTATCCTAGGATGTAGAGGGAAATAAGATCTTGTTTTATAACTCTATCCTAGGATGTAGAGGGAAATAAGATCTTGTTTTATAACTCTATCCTAGGATGTACAGAGAAATAAGATCTTGTTTTATAACTCTATCCTAGGATGTAGAGGGAAATAAGATCTTGTTTTATAACTCTATCCTAGGATGTAGAAGGAAATAAGATCTTGTAATCTTGCACTTCTACTCATTGATGTAGAGAGAAATAAGATCTTGTTTTATAACTCTATGCTAGGATGTAGAGGGAAATAAGATCTTGTTTTATAACTCTATCCTAGGATGTAGAGGGAAATAAGATCTTGTTTTATAACTCTATCCTAATATGTAGACGGAAATAAGATCTTGTACTTCTACCCTAGGATGTAGAGGGAAATAAGATCTTGTTTTATAACTTTATCCTAGGATGTTGAGGGAAATAAGATCTTGTTTTATAACTCTATCCTAGGATGAAGAGGGAAATAAGATCTTGTTTTATAACTCTATCCTAGGATGTAGAGGGAAATAAGATCTTGTTTTATAACTCTATCCTAGGATGTAGAGGGAAATAAGATCTTGTTTTATAACTCTATCCTAGGATGTAGAGAGAAATAAGATCTTGTTTTATAACTCTATCCTAGGATGTAGAGGGAAATAAGATCTTGTTTTATAACTCTATCCTAGGATGTAGAGGGAAATAAGATCTTGTTTTATAACTCTATCTTAGGATGTAGAGGGAAATAAGATCTTGTTTTATAACTCTATCCCAGGATGTAGACGGAAATAAGATCTTGTACTTCTACCCTAGGATGTAGAGGGAAATAAGATCTTGTTTTATAACTTTATCCTAGGATGTTGAGGGAAATAAGATCTTGTTTTATAACTCTATCCTAGGATGAAGAGGAAAATAAAATCTTGTTTTATAACTCTATCCTAGGATGTAGAGGGAAATAAGATCTTGTTTTATAACTCTATCCTAGGATGTAGAGGGAAATAAGATCTTGTTTTATAACTCTATCCTAGGATGAAGAGGAAAATAAAATCTTGTTTTATAACTCTATCCTAGGATGTAGAGGGAAATAAGATCTTGTTTTATAACTCTATCCTAGGACAGTGAATCTTGGAATGTAAATGAACAAATTAAGAAGAAATTAGAAGCAACAGAGATGTGGTTCCTGAGACGAATGTTGCGAATTCCTTGGACTGCCAGGGTAACTAACGACGACTGCCTGAAACAGGCTAATGAAACTAGAACATTATATACAACAATAAGACAGAGACAAACATCTTTCTTCGGTCATGTGATGAGAAGAGAGGCGTTAGAGAACATCGTAACAACTGGAAAGATCGAGGGGAAGAGATGCAGAGGCAGACCAAGAGAAATGATGCTGGATGGATTGAGACGGTGGCATGGAGGAATATCAGCAGCAGAGTTGATCAAGAAAACCAAAGACCGAGATCTATGGAGAGCCATGAACGCCTACGCCAGCCGGCACGGCACTTGATGATGATGATAATGATTCTAGGATGTAGAGGGAAATAAGATCTTGTTTTATAACTCTATCCTAGGATGTAGAGGGAAATAAGAAGTCTTGTTCTTCTACCTAAGATGTAGAGGGACATTAAGGCATATGCTCCCCCCAAACTCATCCTATCTCAGGCAGCTTCGTCCATGCCCTCCCACATTAAGGCATATGCTCCCCCCAAACTCATCCTATCTCAGGCAGCTTCGTCCATGCCCTCCCACATTAAGGCATATGCTCCCCCCAAACTCATCCTATCTCAGGCAGCTTCGTCCATGCCCTCCCACATTAAGGCATATGCTCCCCCCAAACTCATCCTATCTCAGGCAGCTTCGTCCATGCCCTCCCACATTAAGGCATATGCTCCCCCCAAACTCATCCTATCTCAGGCAGCTTCGTCCATGCCCTCCCACATTAAGGCATATGCTCCCCCCAAGCTCATCCTATCTCAGGCAGCTTCGACCATGCCCTCCCACATTAAGGCATATGCTCCCCCCAAACTCATCATATCTCAGGCAGTTTCGACCATGCCCTCCCACATTAAGGCATATGCTCCCCCCCCCCTCAAACTCATCCTATCTCAGGCATCTTCGACCATGCCCTCCCACATTAAGGCATATCCTCCCCCCCCCCCAAACTCATCCTATCTCAGGCAGCTTCGTCCATGCCCTCCCACATTAAGGCATATCCTCCCCCCCCCCCCCAAACTCATCCTATCTCAGGCAGCTTCGTCCATGCCCTCCCACATTAAGGCATATCCTCCCCCCCCCCAAACTCATCCTATCTCAGGCAGCTTCGTCCATGCCCTCCCACATTAAGGCATATGCTCCCCCCCAAACTCATCCTATCTCAGGCAGCTTCGTCCATGCCCTCCCACATTAAGGCATATGCTCCCCCCAAACTCATCATATCTCAGGCAGCTTCGTCCATGCCCTCCCACATTAAGGCATATGCTCCCCCCAAACTCATCCTATCTCAGGCAGCTTCGTCCATGCCCTCCCACATTAAGGCATATGCTCCCCCCAAGCTCATCCTATCTCAGGCAGCTTCGACCATGCCCTCCCACATTAAGGCATATGCTCCCCCTAAACTCATCATATCTCAGGCAGCTTCGACCATGCCCTCCCACATTAAGGCATATGCTCCCCCCAAACTCATCCTATCTCAGGCAGCTTCGTCCATGCCCTCCCACATTAAGGCATATGCTCCCCTCAAACTCATCATATCTCAGGCAGCTTCGTCCATGCCCTCCCACATTAAGGCATATGCTCCCCCAAACTCATCATATCTCAGGCAGCTTCGACCATGCCCTCCCACATTAAGGCATATGCTCCCCCCAAACTCATCCTATCTCAGGCAGCTTCGTCCATGCCCTCCCACATTAAGGCATATGCTCCCCTCAAACTCATCCTATCTCAGGCAGCTTCGTCCATGCCCTCCCACATTAAGGCATATGCTCCCCCCAAACTCATCATATCTCAAGCAGCTTCGACCATGCCCTCCCACATTAAGGCATATGCTCCCCCCACACTCATCCTATCTCAGGCAGCTTCGTCCATGCCCTCCCACATTAAGACATATGCTCCCCCCCACACTCATCCTATCTCAGGCAGCTTCGTCCATGCCCTCCCACATTAAGGCATATGCTCCCCTCAAACTCATCCTATCTCAGGCAGCTTCGTCCATGCCCTCCCACATTAAGGCATATGCTCCCCCCAAACTCATCATATCTCAAGCAGCTTCGACCATGCCCTCCCACATTAAGGCATATGCTCCCCCCACACTCATCCTATCTCAGGCAGCTTCGTCCATGCCCTCCCACATTAAGACATATGCTCCCCCCACACTCATCCTATCTCAGGCAGCTTCGTCCATGCCCTCCCACATTAAGGCATATGCTCCCCCCAAACTCATCCTTTCTCAGGCAGCTTCGTCCATGCCCTCCCACATTAAGGCATATGCTCCCCCCAAACTCATCCTTTCTCAGGCAGCTTCGTCCATGCCCTCCCTATATTATTCATGTCTATCTCTACTTCTCTTCTCCATGTGTGTTTAGCTCTTCCTCTCTTTCTTTTGCAAACCCTGTGGATTCCAGACAAAGGCCTTTCTAGTTATACTAATCTCAGATTTTCTGAACGTATGTCCCATCTGCGCCAGCGTCTTTCCTTCACCTCTTGCTTCTCTGGTATTTGTCTAGTTCTCTCCAGTCCTCTGGTATTTGTCTAGTTCTCTCCAGTTCTCTGGTATTTGTCTAGTTCTCTCCAGTTCTCTAGTATTTGTCTAGTTCTCTCCAGTTCTCTGGTATTTGTCTAGTTCTCTCCAGTTCTCTGGTATTGTCAAGTTCTCTCCAGTTCTCTGGTATTTGTCTAGTTCTCTCCAGTTCTCTGGTATTTGTCTGGTTCTCTCCAGTTCTCTGGTATTTGTCTAGTTCTCTCCAGTTCTCTGGTATTTGTCTAGTTCTCTCCAGTTCTCTGGTATTTTCTAGTTCTCTCCAGTTCTCTGGTATTTGTCTAGTTCTCTCCAGTTCTCTGGTATTTGTCTAGTTCTCTCCAGTTCTCTGGTATTTGTCTAGTTCTCTCCATGAGATCCACTTTGGTGACTATTCATCAAGACTAAGCTGTGCAAATCTTGGCTGAGATTTGTTAACCTCGCTGCCTTTCTGTATGTCTGATGAGTGGCTGCCAAAGGAATTCTTGTATAGTAAACTTGATTTATGCATACATCTCATCTCATTATGTTCCTCTTGTACCTTGCGGTGTCGAGGTGAAGTATAAACATCGTGAGATTGCCCGATTATGGGCTTCATGTATCGATATTCCCATGGACTCTGCTATTCCCTCCGTCCAATGTTTACGTGGTCGGCCTCTTCCCCTGTTTCCATCTGGTCTGTACATCATTGCTTGCCGTGGTATGCTGTTGAATGGTAACCTACGTGCATGGCCAAACCATTTGACTTGCTGCTTTTTAATAAAATTTAGTGCTGCTTTACCCCCACTTTAGTCCTGATTTCTTTATTTCTGATCTTATCTCTTCTCGATACGTTGAGTATTCTTCTCAGGAATCTCATTTCTGCTGTTGTGATTTTTCTTTTCTCTTGTTCTGTCATTGTCCAGGTTTGGCATTGGTAGTATATAGTTGGTAGGAAGATTGCATTGTAAAGTGCTTTCTTAGTAGTTATTGATGCATGTTTGTTCTTTAGTATTGGTGCCATTTGTCCAAAGAGTTGGTTTGCCTTATTGCATCTATTTTCAATCTCGTCTTCTGATTTGCCATTTGATGATATTATACTTCCTAGATACTTGAAACTCTTTACTTGTTTCAAGGGATGTTCGTTTAGGTGAATTTTTGTTTTTTCTTCTTTAGTTATAGTTATTACCTTTATTTTATTTGTGCTAATTTTCATATTATGTTCACTACACATTACAAGTACTGAAAATAAAAGAGATACAAAGACACTCTGGAAGCCTCAGCATCATCTTCATTGTCTTCATTATCATGTGCCCTGCCAAATTGCATGGGTGCTCATGTCTGTCCAAAGTCTCAGTCCTTGGTGTTCTGAATCAGTTCTTCTGCTGACATTCCCCAGGCATTTCTTTTTGAGCACTTCTTCTTCTGTTATACCTGATATTTCCAGTCATCACTGTGTTATCCAATGCTTCTGCTCTCATTGTATGACCAAAGAGTGGTATCAACTTTGATCATTGGTAGAAAAGTAGTAGTATACAATGTTGTAACTAACCCCCAAATCAGGTGCAGCACCTTCGTAGTGACGTCATATATACGAAGAGTCTAGCACCCAAGCGTGACGTCACGAAACCGCATCTACGGTGACTTTTATTTTTGAAAATTGGCGGGTATTTTCTTGGGTTTCATCCGGTACTTCAGGTGACTTCCGGTGTCTCCCGGGGCACGCGCCCACCGACCGCCCCGCCCACAGGTGCCTTTCCGGCCGCCTCGGCTTCCCCAGTCAGCCCCCGAGACCATTCAAAGACAGCGAGGCAAGCCCCGGGCATGTGGAATACTTATATAGTTAAGTAGCCCAAATAGGCGCGTGCACCTGGGTTCGAGACATTATATGATACTGGAGATATACCTTCTGAATTATGTAACTGTATTTATTGCAATCCCAAAGAAATCAGGAGCCTTGGAATGTGATCAGCATAGAACAATTAGTATAATGAGCCACATCACAAAGATTTCGCTACGAATTATCATGCAAAGAGTGAGGAATAAAATACAACCTGAAATAGGGGAAGAACAATGTGGGTTTGTAGAAGGAAAGGGTACAGTAAATGCTGTGTATATGCTGCGAACAGTTATTGAACGTGCTATAGAAGTAAACAAGGATATACACCTTTGCTTTATTGACTACACAAAGGCATTTGATAGAGTTAGACATGTTAACTTGGTAGATATGCTTGCAAATCTACAAATTGATGGGAAAGACATTAGACTTATAAAAAAAAACATATCTTGGAAACAACTAGTCGCCATAAGGATTGATAATGAAGTGGGACAATATCAACCTATTAAGAGAGGTGTTAGGCAGGGATGTGTGATGTCTCCAGACCTTTTTTCCCTATACAGTGAAAATATTTTCAGAAATGTAGAAGATATAAATGGAATCAGCATCAATAACATTAGATATGCAGATGATACAGTATTGATTGCAGACAATGCACAAGATCTGCAACAATTAGTAGAAGCGGTTGTTGTACATAGTAACTTTTTTTTTTTGGCAGGTTTAAACATTTATTGCAAAGATCAGTGAATGGCAAAAATTGTAGGCGAATACATAGTAAAAAAAATTGGCGGTTACCCCAGACCAGCAGGTTCCCCCGCCTCCCCCTTTTTTTGTGTGGATCCTTAGTCTCACTGTGAGCTATTGCCCACAGTGGTCCACCAGGCCGACATTTAAGGTGAAGCTATGTGGTGAGTGTTTTTTTTTTGTTTTTTTTTTTATCATCCCATCCTCCGACCAGACCAAGCGTACTACTGAAAGCCAGCAAATACACTCGGATCTTAGCCCAAAAGGCTGAGAAGCGATTGGATTTTATTTGTGTTTTTTTTTCTTTCTTATCATATGACTGATAGTCTCTTTCTATGAGTTACTGGTACGCCAATACACTGCATAATGCCAACGCCAACATCCGCAAGAAAATGCAGCAGTGGATTCTTACATTACATTGGATGCAGTTATTAAGGCTCTGAAGTTTCTATTTCAAACTATGGGGACAACTTACATGAGCTTGATTAGATATTTTATCAGGAAACTTCCTTCTTATGTCACATGTAAAGAAATCTACACCCAGACCAAGAAGTAAATGGGAATATTCTTCAACAAGTGAATCGGTACAATTATCTCGGAACAGTCATAACATCTGATGGGAGATGCCTTGAAGAGATTAGAACAAGAATCGCCATGGCGAAAGTAGCCATTAGCAAGATGAAAATCATTCTTACCAATAAAAAGATGTCAATTGAAACGAGAAAAAAGAGTGTTGAGGGGATACATAGAGCCTGTTCTTTTGTATGGATGTGAAACTTGGACAATGTGCAGTCAAGCTGAAAAACATCTGATTTCTGCAGAAATGTGGTTTCTGAGGAAAATGCAAAGAATAAATTGGACAGACAGAAAAACCGGAGAAAAAAGAAAATCGTAAATTGATTAGAAAAATTAGACGTAGACAGTCAAAATTTTTTGGACATGTTATGGGAAGAAATGGATTGAAGAACTTAGTGACAACTGGCAAGATCGAAGGGAACAGACCAAGAGTAAAATACCTGCATGGCTGGGCCACATGGCATGGACGAGACAGAAACACTGATCCACGACGCTGGTGATCGAGTGAAATGGCAGAAAATACAGTGAACCAAACTCTGTCAGGGACAGATGAGCTCTTCACATAGGTCCGCATCTGGCCAAGACAAGAAAAAAAAACCAACAAACAGAGTGCAGAACCCCCAGGGAGCACGCCACTGGAAGATCCCACTATTGGACAATTTCCCCGTCTCCCAATTATCCCCCATTACTCTATTCTCAACTAGCAGAGCTTATCATCACTTCAGTACTCTATTCTCAACTAACAGAGCTAATCATAACTTCCCTACTCTATTCTCAACTAACAGAGCTAATCATCACACTCTAGCTAGTTTCAACCATGCTACTGCTTAAATTAATTAGGCCTAATTACACTATATTATATGTAATACCTTGTACAGCACCGCAGTTCTCCTAAATCACATCTACATTTTGCCATGACAGGCACGTGTAAAATTAAATCTAATTAATCCCACACACGGTAGATGTTATTAAAATCCATAACTGCAGTGACAAAGCACGTCTGCCTAAGTCAACTTTCTGAGTTACACTAGCTGTAAACAAATCATGTTTTTGTCAAACAGCCTTGAATTGATCACGTGACGTTCTTTGATGTCCACACAGGTGCTCTCAAGGGGCACACAATCCGATTTCCCCTTTCACCCACCAATACAAGAGTCTTTCCCCCTGATTCAACATTCAAAACAAAGTAGCCTGTTTCCCGCATTCTCCCAATTCGGGTCTCAATAACAAGCCGCCAAATTCGTTTGATGTCGGAGAATTCTCAAGGTCTCCCGACTGTTCTGATCTCACCGACTAGAAGTAAACAACTTGTAGCTGTGAACACATACTGTTTTCTGTAATTTCTATCATTTGATTGCTAACGAGGTGAAGGTTCACATTAATGGTGTTGTTGGCTTGATGTCAAATTACAGGATGAAGCTCTAGTCTCCTGTAAATGTCCATGACCCCTTTTGTTTGGGGGACAAGAATCAGGGATTTATAACTAGCAATTAGAGTCCATGGAATTGGTTCAAATCTGTGATAGTGACTGGGTTTCAGATACAATGGGAAGGACTTAAAATCTGATCACTACACTCCACTTTAGCTTAGGGTACTTAGATGCATATGTTTTTTTCTTTTCAAAAATATCATTACCATATAACTTCATTTTAATACTTGAGATATTTATTACTGCATAATTAATACTACACGCGCGCGCACACACACACAAATACACACTCGTACACATGCGCGTGCAAATACATGCACCACACACATGCACACACACACACACACACACACACACACACACACCTGCATCCATACCCAGACGCATACATATGTTACTGCCAACGACACAGACACACATCCACAATATATTTCACGTTGCACATTCAAATATAATAATGGGAAAATTAATAATAATGGTACCAGTAGTAATAAACGCATTAATAATAATAATAATAATAATAATAATAATAATAATAATAATAATAATAATAATAATAATAATAATAATAATAATAATAATTGTAAGATTATTAATACCGTCAATAAACACATTTACAGTTGGGGTATCCTTTGTTTAAAACAAGTTATTTGCTTCTTCTGTAATATGTGCTGTCTTCAGGCAAAACTCTTACGAGATTTGCGCTTGTGGGGCTTCTTCTTCTGCGTTCATCCGGATTTTTTTTCGGATGTGACTGCGTTGTGCCTGTTTACAGAAGAGCTGCGTTCTTGCACCGTTAGGCCGACACATCCGACTTCTGCGGGCATTTGTTGACCGGGTTAACCTTCCCGGGGGTTTCTTAGGACGTTTGAATCTCACTGTTGTGGTGTTATCCCCCATCCTAGCTGGCCCATATAGAACAGCCAAAGACATCCTGGTCAACCCTCAAGGGAAGGCAGGGGCAGACCATGGGCATTCCCCGCCATCCAAGGAGGCTTCTATACTTGCAGAGCCATCACACAGCGCTCTGGTACTGGGCTCACCCAAGGATTCGTCACGTCCTGCACATGACTGCTTAGCCTCACTTCCGTATATTGGGCCTTCCGTTCACCATAGGCTGTTCCTCCGGAAACCAGAAGAATGCAGTCTGCAGATGACATCCACACAGTGAGCTTTCGATTCAGACTTTCCACATAATGGATTTGCTATCCAAGCAATATTCCATTTCGTGCCACTAAGACACTTTTTCCACCTTTTATGAAGCCCACACAGTGAGCTTTCGATTCGGACTTTTCACGTAATGGATATGTTATCCAAGCAATATTCCATTTCGTGTCACTAGGACACTTTTTCCACCATTTACGAAGCCCACACAGTGAGCTTTTGATTCGGACTTTCCACGTAATGGATGTGCTATCCAAGCAATATTCCATTTTATGCCTCTGGGACGCTTTTGTAACCGACATACCTGTGGTATGAAGTGTGGCAGTCTAAATACATCTTCATGTACCTTTAGATGTCAACCTGAATGTAGTTAAAGTAAGCTGTAGTCAACTTGAGCTTGTTGATATCTCCATAGAGCTTGTCCTCAAATGAAGCAGGCGTGGGCCAAAATATCTTTCTCTGTTCTGCATATATTGGGCACTCCTGCAGCAAATGTTTAGCTGTCATTTTACCAGTTCCACAATTACATTCATCGGTATCTCCTATCTTTAGTTTATTGAACAAGTGGTGTTTCAGCCTGTTATGTCCTGTGCGGAGTCTGAAGATTGCTACTTGTTCTCTTCGGTCGAGTTTGTAATATGCATCATCCTTCTGGTGGCCTGGATGCTCTGATTCCCATTTGGTTCTATAAGTGCTTTTTATAAACCTTTTTGCCTCATTATAGGTTATGTCTATGTCAGGCTGTGGTAATCGTCCACCCTCTTTTGCTAGTCTGTCAGCCTCTTCATTTCCAGGTATACTGCAATGTGATGGGATCCACTGTATTACAACTTTTTTGGATTTCTGGCATAGACCATGGAGTGCTGCTCTTAGGTCAGCTAGTTCTGTGCTGTTTTTGCTCTTCAGTATTGAGACAGCTGACTTTGCATCTGTGAAGATAGCTATTTGCTTCTCTTTATTTTCCCCCATCAAGAGCATTTCTGCTGCAGTTTTCAAAGCCCCTACCTCCGCTTTGAAGTTACTTGAAAATTTTCCAGTTGCCACTGACTGTGTTTGTATCACTCCATTGGTTCCAAATTGCTGTATGTAGCCGGGGCGCAGTGTTGGGGTGAGCGCCCAACATTGCTTAAATACCCCAATGGCTCGTGAATACATAACCTCTGCAGCAAAAGTCCAACTCCTGGCCTTCACGTGGCGGAACTGTTTTAACTAACAGGAGAAGGGGCGACGGCGAGTATCTGGCGCCGGAAAATAACCAGTGTGCTCTGGATGTGTATACAGATACATGCATGTGCAGACACGTGTGTGCGTGTATAAACATCTAAACTCGAGTGAGACTACAGTCTGCTCTAGCAAAGGAAAGGTGCTGAAGACGGAGACAACCAGCCAGGAGGCGCACCACAGAAATCAGGATGCCACGCAATTACGCAAAATGGAATATGTCGACTGTCAAAAAGCTGCTAATAGACAAGATAGAAGAACTATGGAAATAGACTCAAACTAGATAGATAGGACATAGCTATCTAGGAGCTAGGGGTCAGAAAGGACAGAAGCACGAGAGAGAACTATGAATAGTTCTCCAACTGGACACACTCGTGTCCTAAAAGGGGACAACGTAAGACGTGAGCTGGGGTTACCCAGGATAGAATGGGGAAACCCATATCACGAGAAGTGTCCAGGGAAAACACTGGTAACTCCAACCGGGTGACCAGTAATTAACGGCGTGCTGGAACACCGAGCACGCAAACCAGCTACCCACGAAGGGTCTATCGCTTGTGGCTGTACACGCTACGAAGATCCTCAGCCCGGGACTCGACAGCCTAGGAGACAGACTGCTGTATTCGCTAGGAAGACTGTGTTGCTTAGAAAGGACAGTATTCATAGATGTGACTTAGACTACTTTTTTACCGTCAGCTAGTCACTAGTACAGTAGATAGTCCGAACCCAGTAACACCGTACGAGATGGTAACAGAGACACGCGATAAAATTATGAAGGCGTGTGTAATAGCCAAATCATCTTTGGAGAGAAAAGGCCAGATCTACCGCCATTATGCCAACAAGGGTGCCAAAACCCTACACCTTGAACCCAATCAAGAGGTGCTACTTTTACTACCAGATAAACGTAACTTATTATTAACTTCATGGCAAGGGCCATTCAAAGTGGTACGAAAGATATCAGATGTCGGTTATGAAATATCGATAAACCAAAAATTAAAGATATTTCATATCAACATGCTGAAGCCTTACTTCTCACGACAAGAACCGATGACAGACGAACAGAATGCATTCACACCAAGCAACCCGACGACAGACGTACATAGCGTAACTACACTAGTCAGGGCGACAGATGACAACGACAGCGCATACACACCTAGTCAAGAAACAGAACACACAGGTAGCACAATGACAATACTGAACTAGATAGACGACGATGACATTGAACTACCAGTCCTGACAGTAGACACGACTGGGACAATTAATAGCATACGGTTAGAACCGAAACTCACAGACGGGGAAAGACGACAAATAATAGATCTAGTAACTGAATACAGAGACATTTTTTCCGACATTCCAGGTAGGACTGACAGGATAGAACACTCCATTATTCTGACTGATACCACTCCTATTAAATGCCGACCTTATTCCATCCCATTAAGTTACAGGGAAAGTCTCGACAAGGAAATTTTAGATCTTGAGTCGAGTGGAATAATACAAAAGTCGCAGTCAGAATATTCTTTTCCTATCGTCCTTGTCAAGAAAAAGGACTCAACAATTCGCCTCTGTGTCGATTATCGCCGTTTAAACAATGTTACTAAAGTCGACGCAGAGCCAATTCCATCATGCGAAGATCTAATTTCTCGAATTTTCTCTAAACTTGACCTAACGAAGGGATACTGGCAAGTCCCGATGCACCCACTTTCGATCCATCTTACTGCATTCTCAACACCCCTAGGTCTTTATGAGTGGCGATTTCTTCCTTTTGGCCTTCGCAATGCCCCAGCCACTTTTGTCCGGCTCACCAGGGACCTTCTCCACGGAGTGACCAATACTGAGACATACATTGATGATATTTGTATCCATACTGCAGACTGGACATCACACTTACAGAAACTGCGACATGTCTTCGAGAGATTAAGATTGTTCGGTCTTACTGTTAAACCAACCAAGGTTGAGTTGGGGTTGGAAGAAATTGATTTTCTGGGCCACAAAATCACCATAGGCCAACTTAAAACTGACGAGAAAATTGTCACCAAAATTTTGAACTTAACGATGCCAACGACCAAGAAACAGGTCAGAAGCTTGCTTGGGTTAGTGAAATACTATAGCAAATTTATACCCAACTTAGCTGAAATCAACATCGTTTTTTCTAATGTTTTGAAAGCATCTGTAAAATTAAATGTGCAAGATGCAAAGTTAATTGCTGCTTTATCAAAATTAAGACATATGTTCAGCGTTTTACCAATCCTGCGCTTGCCTAATCCAAATCTTACGTATTTTCTCCGTACAGACGCAAGTGCTATATCAATCGCTGGCGTTCTAGGCCAATTCCATGAGGGAAAATTCCACCCAATAATGTATGTAAGCCGCAAAAATAGCCCTACTGAATCAAGATACTCAGTCACTGAGTTGGAAGCTTTAAGCGTCATCTATTGTATCCGGAAGCTTCATACATTCTTAGTGGGTACGAATTTTGTCGTTGAGACTGACCATTCACCGCTTACAGTGATGCAGACTGGAGTCCACCGCAACAACAGGATCTACAGATGGTCTTTGATCCTGCAAAATTACTCGTTTACTATAAAGCATATAAAGGGGAGCATGAACTTGCTATCAGACACACTAAGCCGCCCTTCTCAGATCGAGATACCTGAGATGCGAGAAGAGAGCGATCCGACATCACCAAAGTCAGTGACACTGTAGTTAACTAGTGCCTTAGATGGTGAAGACAGACACTATGGTGCCCTTTCCATTATGAATCGCATGAACTTGCTTACTATGAACTGTGTCAGTACAAGTGAAAGTGAACAGATATATTATCAGAGTTCCACACCACCACCATGTATGCAACCCATGAGTTGAAGGATATTTGAACATTATCCAGGATGAGAGCGTATGTACCAGACTTTGTCTAGATGAACTCTATTTTTCCAACGATATTCAACAGAGGACACTACTCCAACAAAACACCTGGATGTAATTAGTTAATTTAATTAGATATTGATTGTTTGTGATATGTATAATAATATGTTTTTATTACAGTTGTATACAATATCGCATTTTTCTTAGTTAGAATATTATTTAGAAACCACCCATATAACTTTAGTAATAACATTTAATAGTTAAAATCCAATTATAATTAGTTAGAAACTCATATAGTTTAACCCTTACACCGTACTTTACAACGTAGGAAACATTACTTTAGTTTACCAACATTTAAACACATTTTATTAAACATTTATTTAATTGACACATCATTTAGAAGTTAATTCCACCATTTATAAATTTATACCATTCTATACACTAACACATAATAAGGTAACTAACACACTTTTCCCCATTTTCATCATTTAGTTAGATTACTTCCCTTAGTTAGCATAGCACAGTGCACCAACTTAGAATAGATTAGAAATAGCAATCATTACCTACAGGATTGGTAGTTAACAATCCTCTTAAATATGTATAATATTGTACAGAAATGACGAGTGCATAAAGATAGCACAGTCATTTGGCTTGAAAACTTGTTTAAATTCAGCCAATTGTTTATTGTAAATATATATTGTTCATCCATTAATTTTTCTACAACCATATTTTAATCACAGAACAATTATTTTAAAACCTTTGTGGAATGAAAGATGAATGAAAGATGTATGAATGAGAATGAGAAAATGAAACAAAAACAGAAAGAGTGAGATGTGTTGCTGAATTTTTTTTTTTCGCACAATGCGAGTTCTTGTAATTCGTCTGTGTCAGATGTGTGTTGTCCTAATTTTATCTGTGTAGTTGCTATATTTCAATGATAGAGATAGGAAATATATTTAGAGCATCCTAAAACGGAAGTGTAGTCAGAAATCAGACTAACACACTCGTTTGTGACTGCAACAAACCGCTTTACGGCGCTCGAAAGAATACATACACGTAAATTATAGACGCAAACACATATTGGTTAGTTTAATACACATTAGTTTAATATAAAACCTCGCAACCAACCAGGAAAACAAACACATAAAGATGCATACACTATTAGTTGCAAAGACAGATAACTACTCCAAATAGGGGACACAACAACATCTCAAATAACCTAAGAGTAACACTGAAATATTTCTTCACAAGCGGAAGCTAAAAAGGCGAACATTGGCACATAAGCATGTAGACTCTTTGGAATATAATATTATATGGGAGCATGAATATTATTCATGTATTGTACTCGTAATAGAGGAAAATTGTATGGGTTGTCAGTTAATTGGCAATTTGAGGACAGGCCAAAAGGCATGAGTCCGGGTCACACAACTCCTGAGAAGTATAATATTAGGATGAGCACAGTCCCTAGCCAACTGTACTACTGTGGTATGCTAATAAATTAACCAAGTGAAGTGGTACAACAGTGTGACGAGGGAAAGGAGAGATCTTGTCCTATGCCCAGAGCGGAGTTAGAAAACTTACGCAGCTTATTGACGAAATTAGACAGCCCTAATTTTTGTGGAGATTACGACTTGTGTTACACCCATGAAATAAAAGTTTGTAACAAAACACAGAGGGAGGGAGAGCCTGTCAAAAAGCAGCTAATAGACAAGATTGAAGAACTATGGAAATAGACTCAAACTAGATAGATAGGACATAGCTATCTAGGAGCTAGGGGTCAGAAAGGACAGAAGCACGAGAGAGAACTATGAATAGTTCTCCAACTGGACACACTCGTGTCCTAAAAGGGGACAACGTAAGAGGTGAGCTGGGGTTACCCAGGATAGAATGGGGAAACCCATATCACGAGAAGTGTCCAGGGAAAACACTGGTAACTCCAACCGGGTGACCAGTAATTAATGGCGTGCTGGAACACCGAGCACGAAAACCAGCTAACCCACGAAGGGTCTATCGCTTATGGCTGTACACCCCACGAAGATCCTCAGACCGGGACTCGACAGCCTAGGAGACAGACTGCTGTATTCGCTAGGAAGACTGTTGCTTAGAAAGGACAGTATTCATAGATGTGACTTAGACTACTTAACTTTGATAGAGATTACCATCGAGACCATCTCTCATTTAACATCATCATCATACATCATGATATGTATTAACCATGTGGCTATCCGCCGCTCGCCGAGCTATTGTAAATTAAGCTCAGAATAAGCTTGTATTATACTTGTATCTTTTTGCATAACCTTCGTGTTATCATTGCTTGTGGTACAAAAGCGGAATCTTTGCATGCCTGTTAAAGCTGAGTTGCTGACATCGACTGCTGCTTAAAGTTATGGTGCTCGCCCTGCGTTGGACCCCCAGGCAGGTGCAGTGCCGGGCCCTATGTCTCGAAAGGGTCCAACCCCAACTACTGGAGATCCTTCTCAGATGTCCTGTGGAGCCAGGGGACATGAGAATAGAACAGCTGGCCATACTAAACAAAGACTTAAATAATGCACTGGAATGCGGAGGGAGTCAGCAACAAAAAAGTAGAATTAGAAAACATCCTGGCCAAAGAAAAAGTAAGCATATGTTGCTTGCAAGAAACTCACCTCAACGAAAATATAGCCTTCAAAATCAGAGGCTACCAGTGTTACCGATCTGACCGAAAGGACAGGCGAAAAGGTGGGTAACATCACTGCTTCCCAAATCGAAGTCTATATGGAAGGGGCTGAGTATCAGACACTTAAACTTAAAGCAGGCTATACAGACCTACATCTGATCAATTACTACTGTCCAAGTGACCGCCCACAGGCACTGGACACACTACCATTAACAGAAAAAATGATTGTGTGCGGCGATTTCAACAGCCACTCGCAGAGTTGGGGCTATGATCACATGGACCAGAGAGGAGAGAGACTGGAAGACTAGCAGGATGAGAATAGATTCATCTTGGTTAACAAGCCGTCCGACCCACATACTTTCTACTCGAGATCATGGCACTCTACAACTACACCTGACCTGGCTTTTCTTTCACCAGACCTGGAGTGGAACATTACACGAATTGTTGGGAAACAACTAGGTGGCAGTGACCATCGACCAGTCTTTCTAACTGTAGAAAATGAGCTTGTAAGTGAAAGCAGCACCCCCTCGAGGTGGAACTACAAGAAAGCAGACTGGGCAGTGTACAAGCATCGCACCAGCATACTGGTTAGAAACCTGAACACTGAGAAAGACATAAATAAAGTAGTTGAAGAGTTTGGGAAATGCATACTACAGGCAGCGCGAGAAACAGTACCAAGAGGAGCCCGTAAACATTATAAACCCTACCGGAATAGTGAACTGGAACAGTTGCATAATGATGTGGAAGTGTGTAGAAAGCAAGCAGAGGCCAAACCCAGCCAAGAGCACCACAATAAATTCCAGCATGCAAAAGCCAAATTTCAAAGGGCCAAGTTGCAGGCTAGACGGAAAAGCTGGCAGGAAAAAACAGAAAGAGACACAAGGAAATTGTGGAAGCTAATAAAACAACTTAACGATGAGGGCACAGGGAGAAACTCAAAAATTGCACTACATAAAGATGGAAACATCTTAACAAGAAAGCAAGCAGCTGACCATTTTGCGGACTCATTCGCACAAGATAACAATATCAAAATCAGTCCAGAGAAACAACAAGAGATTCAAGAGAAACGGCAACATACAGGACAGAAGGAAATAGTACATGAGGTTCTGGAGGCACCCATCACAAACAGCGAACTGGAGCTAGCCATATCAAAACTGAAAATGAGAAAGTTACCAGGAGCTGATGGTATCTCCAATGAAATGATCAGGAATCAGGAACCTAGGAACAGAGGCCAAAGCAAAGCTGTTGCAGATCTTCAATAACAGTTGGACCTTAGGCAGTGTTCCACAAGCCTGGAGAGAAGCAATCATGATACCCATCCTAAAATAAGGGAAAGATAGTTCCATTGCCTCTAGCTACAGACCAATTAGCCTCACCAGCTGTCTCAGCAAAACACTGGAGCGCATCATCAATCACAGGCTGCAGTGGTACATTGAAAGTAAAAACATCCGTGTGCCACAGCGGGCTGGCTTTAGGCAGTGCTACTCTACGGAAGATCAGACAACCTACCTCTCTCAAAAAATTGAGGATGCGTTCCAAGAGAAGAAGCTGGTGCTTGCGGCATGCATAGACTTGAAGAAAGCCTTTGACAAAGTCTGGAAAGAAGGTCTGATGAATAAACTGAGAAACTGCAAAGTCAATGGAAGAATGTACAAATGGGTGAAAGCATACTTGCACAACAGAAGAGCCCGAGTACAGATAGACGGACTAAAGAGCAAGAAAGTACTACTGCGTCACGGAGTTCCCCAGGGCGGAGTATTGTCCCCCACACTCTTTCTAATCTTCATCAATGATCTCGTTGCTAATCTACCGCATGGAATTAAAGCCGCAATGTACGCCGATGACCTGGTTCTATGGAGCACAAATGAACATGCATCAGTGGCCACCAGATTACTACAAAGAGCTGTAGATACATTTGTTGCATGGGCAAATAGATGGTGTGTCAGCATAAACACTGACAAGTGCAGCACCACCCTATTTACCCTCTCTCCAAAACAAAAGGCAGGGACCATCCAGATAAATGGAACATCCCTACGAGAAGATAAAGAACCAACATACCTTGGAGTAACATTTGATGGCAGGCTGACATAGAGAAAGCACATCAACAAAGCAGTAGCAAAAGCCAGAAGGAAAATAGCCATCCTGAGAAAGCTAAGTGGAACCACATGGGGAGCCAGTGGGAAAATACTTAGCAAAGTTTATCAACAGAGCATACGACCACACCTGGAATACGGGTCAACTGCATGGTGTTCGGCAGCAAAAACCACACTACAAGAGCTGGACAAAGTGCAAAATCAAGCACTTAGAGTCACCACAGGAGGGATGAGATCAACCCCTATAGTGGAAATGGAGAAGATGGGGAGGACACAAGCACTGAGTGAGCGCATGATACGAAAACGCTAATACAAGCAGAACAGTCCCTCAGCTTGCCAGGCCACCCTATGAAGAACAGATTTGAAAACCTAGCTATGGGGCGCTTGAAAAGAAGTAGTTTTATCCACCAGGCCAAACGACTCTGCAGAGAAACCACCGATCTGCCCACAGTTGGTATCCCCCTAACAACTATTCCAGAGCGAACTCCATGGAAAGATGAGCATAGACTATCATTACAAATCCAGAAAAAAGAGAGAGGAATATTTGACAAGGAAGAACAAAACAGTGTGCAGCGCAGAACAGCCACTCTCAGCTTCCTTGATGAAGAATACCCACAGGACCTCTGGATCCGAGTCTACACAGATGGGTCAGCACAAAATGCTGTTCGAAATGGAGGAGCGGGAGTGTACATAGAATACCCAAATAATACCAGGGACACACCTAGAGTACCGACAGGAAAGTACTGCCATAACTACGATGCTGAAATTGAGGCAATCAAAATAGCAACAGAGAAATTACTAAATACCAGCAATGGTACACAACCTGTGGTGCTATTGACTGATGCAAAATCAGTACTCGAGGCGCTCCAGACTGGGAAATTGCCAGTACTAAGGACACTACTTTCTGAACTTAGCAGTCAGCATAAGGTCACCATACAGTGGATACCATCCCACTGTGGAGTACCCGGGAACGACAGAGCTGATCAATTGGCTAGGAAGGAGCCAAAGAAGAACAGCCTGATGTGACTGTAACATACCACCAAAAGAAAAGAATGATCAAATCAGTCAGAAAGCCACCAAAACCTGCTCAAGATGACTACCACGTTATGGATAGACCAGAACAAGTCATTATTCTGCACCTCAGAACAGGGCACAATAGATTACGCAACCACATGTATACAAAATTCAAGATTTGTGAAACAGTCATGTGTACATGTGGATTGGCGTCGCAGACAGCAGAGCACATACTCCAAGACTGTCCAAAATATAACATATCTAGGCAAACCTTCTGGCCTAGAGAGACGACAGTGGAAGATACACTCTATGGACCGCTGTGTGAACTGAAAAAGACAGTTCAATTCATACAAGAGACAGCATTGCAGTTATAGACATATTTCAAGCGAACGAAAGAAGAAGAATCACTCCATTTTTTAAATTAAGGAGAATTCCTCCTCCTCCATTTTTAATTGAATCTTTGGCTGATCCATCTGTATATGCATGGGTCCAATTGCTGCTTGGGTAATGTTGTTTTATGTAGTTGAGGGTTATTTTTCTTCTTTCGGTTTCATTCTGGGTGTTCTTATTCTCAATACCAGGAATGTTTTCTATCATCTCAGGCAGTTACTGCTGTCTCCAAGCTGGGAAGTTGTGTGCATTGTAAATGGGCTTGACTGTTGATATGTTAAGTCTGGGATCTGCCCTAATCTTTCGTTTTGCAGTTTCTACAAAGTTGCTACGCTTCAGTCGTCCTTTTCCAAAACCATTAAACCTGTTATACATAGGGTGGTCTGTCAATCTTCTAAATTTTTCTGCTTGTTGCTGGGCTCTGCTATCTCTTCTGTCCTGCATTGGTTGTAAACAAGTGATCTTTTCTAGTTCATTAATAGGCGTTGTCTTCAGACTTCCAGTTATGATTCGCATTCCTTGGTTTTGGACTCTACTTATTTTGTTAAAGTTTGACTTAGCTGCTGTTGCCCAAGCTGCAATGCCATATTCCAGTACTGGCCTCACCCGTCCAGTATATAACTTCTTGAGAACTTTCTCATCTGCTCCCCACGTTGTATCAGCAAGCTTTTTCATGATTGCCATTCTCTGCCTTGCTCTTGTTCGATTTTTCTCAACCTGTGTCTTCCATGTCAGGCGACGATCAAAGGTGACTCCTAGATAGATTGGATTTTCTTCATGGCGCAATATTTTTCCATTCAATACCAGCTTAGGTTGCTGAGTTTTATTTGAGAGGGAGAACACTGTGCATGTTGTTTTATCCTCACTTATCTTCACTAGCCATGATTTTGACCAGTCCTCTAGCGCTAATAAGGCTTGCTGTATTCTGCTGTTAGCTGTACTAATATATTCTTCAGATGTCAATATGGCTAGGTCATCTGCAAAGGAGGATGTGTGTACTCTGGCTGGAAAATTTTCTGTGATGTCATTTATATATGCTAGGAATAATGTTGGTGAAAGAACTCCTCCTTGGGGGACACCTTGCTCCAACAGCATCATTTTGCTTGTTTGTCCTTGTACTTTTGTCCTGGCAGTTCTGTTCTCAAGGTAGTGGCTGATCCATTTATACATTTTTCCACAAACATGCATTTTTTGCAGTTTTACTTTCAGTCCTTCCTTCCATACTTTATCAAATGCTTTTTTTCTAAATCTATCCAGACTGCTAGTGTGTGCTTTTTCTCTTATAAGGCATCCTCTATTTCCTGAGCTACATAGGTTATTTGATCTTCAGTGGATCTGTACTTTCTGAATCCTGCTTGGTGTGGTGTTAAGAGTTTGTTTTCTTCCAGATGCCATGTTAGCCTGCCATTGATAATGCGTTCCATTAATTTTCCTACACAGCTAAGTAGACTGATAGGTCGATAGCCATTTGGTTCTTCCAGGTCTTTTCCTTTCTTTGGGACTGGTATTAGTATAGCTTCCTTCCATGCCTGTGGGACTATTCCTCTCTTCCAGCTGTTATTTAGGACTGCTAGTAGTTTCTTCTTTGCCTTGGTGCCTAGTCCTAGTAGCATTTCATTTGTGATTCCATCCTTTCCTGGTGATTTCTTCTTTTTTAGGGTATTCATTGCCTGTTCCATTTCTTCCATTGTTAGATTTGCCATCATATATTCTGCTGCTGTCTCTGTATTTCTATGATGTATCTGTTTGTCTTTGATTGCTTTCTTCTGTTCGGTTGTAATATCAATGTGGTGTGCATTTGCATATTGTTCCAATAGTGCATTTGCAGCCTTTTTTCCTGTAAGCAAGGCATTTCCTTGTTTAATTGTTATTTGTTTGTTTCTAGGTCCTTCATTGTTCATGGCTTTCACTAGTTTCCATAGTTTGTTTCCATCCCTGTCAAAATTCAGGTTTTCTGTTTTTTCCCTCCAACAATCTCTGGTTTTTTTTATTTACTGTTCTTTTATATTTTGCTGAGATGGTTTTGAGAGAGATGTTCGCTTCAATTGTTTGTTCTCTCTCTCTCTCTCTCTCTCTCTCTCTCTCTCTCTCTCTCTCTCTCTCTCTCTCTCTCTCTCTCTCTCTCTGCTGTCTTCCTGGCATCTTCAACTTTGTCCTCCAAACTTTGTAGTTCTTTAGTCCAGTATGGTTTGTAATTTTTCCTCGCTCCTCTTGGAATGGACTCAGTGGCTGCCTGTATTATCGCTCTGTTTAGACTTTCCACCATTTGCTTTATGTTGCCATATCGTGTATTTATATTTTCACAATATGTGTCTGTTAGTATGGCAAATCTGTCCCAATCTGCTCGTTTGTAATTCCAGCGGGGCAAGGGCTTTTGCTCCTGTGGAACATACTCCATATTCATTACAAGCTTGATTGGTCTGTGGTCACTACCTGCTAATTGGTCCAGCACATGGCGATCGATTTTGTGGAGGATGTCTCCTGTGCAGAAAGCTAAGTCTGGAGTAGAAGTGGTAAGACATCTTCTGGAGTAGAAGCTCGGTGTGTCATCCGCTTTGTTGAGTAGATGGAGATTTGAGTCTATTTTCCAGTCCTCCAATTCATCTCCTCTTTTGTCAGTATCTGGGTATCCCCATCTTTCTGAACGGCTATTAAAGTCTCCGACAATAATGCAGTTTGTGTCAGTTATTTTCATGTTTGAGAATGTAAGGTGCTTATCTGCTGGGCTATACAGATTGTAGATTCTTATTTTCACGTCCTTTATCATTATATCAACACCTATAATTTCCGTTTGGTTGTCAGAGATCACAGATACTTTGCTGCAAGGTATTGTATTTCGTGTAAGTATTAGAACTCCTCCTTTGTGTCCTTCGCGGTCGAAACGTGTGGCCTGATATCCTCTGACTGAGAATTTATTATTGGCGTTGAGGTGTGTCTCTTGAATGCATGCCACATCTATTCTATCTTTGTGAAGACGCCGTGTTAGGGAGTCTTTCTTCTTGTAAACTCCTTCGGCATTCCATTGTAGTATGTTGAGTGTCCGGGGTATTTGGTCAATAGCTCTTAACCTACTCCTCTGTGCCTTGACTCCACAGCACAGGGGAAGGTGACCACCAGTAGTCATGGGTGGACAATCTCAAGGCAGGGGGCCCGGCACTATCACCGGCTGATGGGACTTCGCGGGATTAGCACCATAACGATTAATTTTGATTTGTGACATCATGAATTAAGTTACGTTGCACTGCTTTGTCAAGCCTGTGGCTCAGTACATGCGATTTCGACAAGCATTTATTCGGGATGCTTTCTCTAGCCTTTGACTGTCCCCAGTCTACCTACAAGGCAGCAGGTTTTACGTTGCACTGCTTTGTCAAGCCTGTGGCTCAGTACATCCGATTTCGACAAGCATGTATTCGGGGTGCTTTCCCTAGCCTTTGACTGTCCCCAGTCTACCTACAAGGCAGCAGGTTTGTGTGTCTCTTCGTCTGGTCCCTCTCCCTTGACCTGTCCGACATGGGTGGCCCTACCAGTAGCTGTGCTACCGTCGGCATAGCTCTTGGGGTCATTGGGACGCACAAGCGCCTCTACCTCGTCACGGTGGACACACAGCAGAGTGGGACTAAGGTTAGAATGTTTGAGACTTTTTGTTGATAAAGTTGTTGGACAATTTATTTTTTGTTTGTTCTGTAATTGTATAAAGCTTTGTTTCTTAATGTCCATATAAGATTTCTGTACTCTGTTAATAGAACAAGTAGCTTTATGTGGATGTCTTGTGTGGATTAAGGAATGGAATTTATCATGATTGCTTTGTAAACATCTGTTCTTTGTTTCGTTTGAGTGTTTAGGATGTTTTGTATTAGATTTCTTGTTGGCATGATTGTGTTGCATTCGTAATAGATGTGCTCTTCTGATTCTTGGACGTTCCGTCTACAAAGCTGACATTGTAGTATTTGTTTAGTTAGTTTTGCTGTTCTCTCTGTTGTTGGGGTCATGCTGTAAACAAGCCTAAATGTAATTTCCTTTTCTTGTGGGGTAATCTGCTTGTTGTGAATATTAGAGAAAGTTTTTATGAAATATCTATGTCCTCTTTTAATTCTGATGTGTACTGGAGTTGCTTGTGGTTTAACTAAATGCTTGTAGATTGTATGTTTTCTCTTGTGTAGTAATTTTTCGTCTCCTTTAATGGCTGAAATACATGTTTTGTAAAATGTTGGGAGAGTGCCAAAGTAATGTGAGGATGAATTCCTAATAGGTTTTAAATAAGATAGCCTAATTCTAATGTAATAGTGTGCTAAAGGGTGTTTTTCTGGGTGTTGTAGGATTTCGCTTACGTGTTTTATCCTAGGTGCTTGTATTTTGGTTGTCATATCTTGGAGGGCGATACCTCCATCTTTTTTGTCTTGCACCCAGACTGTGCAATGATGCACAGAATAAATGGATGCAGAGGAAGAGGCCTACCACGTAAACGATGGATGGAGGTAATAGCAGAGTCCATAGGAATATCGATACATGAAGCCCATAAGCGGGCACTCTCCCGCTGTTTATATGTCACCTCGACACCGCAAGGTACAAGAGGAACATGATGAGATAAGATGAGATGAGAACAAAATGGATCGTACGTATATCAAAGTTCCCTTCCATCTATTGATGAATAGTTTCCAAATTGTTGTTATAACTGGGCAGCAGAGTTGGGAGTGAGCACCCAACCTTCCAAAATACCCACATGGTTTGTGTATTCATCACCTCTGGCAGCAAAAGTTCAAGTGCTGGCCTTCAAGTGGCGGAAATGTTTTAACTAACAGGAGAAGGCAAGACGTTGAGTTTCTGGCGCCTGAAAACCAGCCAGCTGTAGATATGTATTTACGTGCATACATGCAGAGACATGTGTTTGTACACACATATACATCTATACTCGAGTAAAACAACCGTCTACTCTAGCAAAAGAAAGGTACTGAAGACAGACAGACAAAGGCAACCAACCAGGAGGCTCATTACAGCAACCTGGATGATGCCCCGCGAACATCCAAGTAAATGATACAATTCTTTTAAAGGTGATTAAGTACAACTATCTCAAAACAGCTACAGCATCTGAAGAAAGATGTATTGTAAAGATTGCAACGAGCAGAGCTGTGACAAAGGTAGGCCCTTTTGCAAGATGGGAAACATGGTCACCAATAAAATATTGTCAACTGCAGTGAGAAAAAAAAATCTTCAAGTACTTTATAGAATATATATGTGCAGGTTAGGATTTTCTTTTTGCCTCCGACAGCAAAAAATCCCACACCTTATCGAGGGATCGAACCCGGGTTTCCCGAAGGAGAGTCCGGCGTTCTAGCCACTCGGCCGGCGGCTGTTAGATATAAGTTGTGATTTTCACAATTTCTTTGGGTTGACGTTATTAGGTTTTCTATACCATTCTGTGATGTGGATAGTAGTAATACTGTAACGTAAATTAATTAGAGAAATTAGATGCAGACAATATGGCTAAATGACATCAACAACATCCAAAAGGAAGAGCAATATAGAAATGAATGTAAAGAGGCTATAAAATAGTTCGACAGCAGAAGCGAGAATATATGAGTAATATAATCAAAGATATGGAAACTAATCACCAGAAAAACGAATCCAGAAAGTTTTTTTTAAAGAACTGAAGTCAATGAAACGAGGGCACCAACAGAACACATACGGTTTAAAAGACAAAAATGGGAATATGATAAATACCAATGAGGAAATGTGAAACGCAAGGAAAGAATACTTTGTTGAATTACTAAATTGTGAAGCTCCAAGTAACACTTTCCCACAGGAAGAGGTTCTAACGTGTGAACCACAAATTGAAGAACCTGCATTTGAAGAAATCCTATGTGTAATCACACGACTTAAAAACAATAAAGCAACTGGGGCTGATGGAATTGCTGCTGAATTTATAAAGGCGGGTGGCCATGCATTACATCTAAAGCTATACGAACTAATAATAAAAATCTGGAGGACTGAAGAATTACCCCAAGACTGGAAAGGGTCATTATTGATACCTATCTTTAAGAACGGAGACAAGTTCCAGTGTGAAAATTATAGAGGAATATCACTACTGTCCATAAGCTATAAGACACTATCCGCAGTATTACTAAATAGACTAAAACCATATTCAGAATACATATTAGGTGACTACCAGGCGGGTTTTAGACAAAACAGATCAACAATAGATCAGATATTTATCTTAGGACAAATAGCCAAGAAAAATTGGGAATATAAAAGAGATTTCCATAACATTTTTGTGGATTTTAAAAAATGCTTATGATAGTGTTCATATGAATAGTCTATGGAATGCTATGCGGGAATTTGGAATACCAAGGAAGTTAATCAACATGACCAAACTATGCATGGAAGATACTTATAATATCTTCTTCTTCTTCAGCGTTCCGAGCCATTGAGGTTCTTTGCTGCAAATACAATCCGTCTCCATTCGTCTCTCTGATGGACCTTCTCTTGCCAGTCGTTGATTCCAAGTGCTTGTAGGTCTGTACATGTATTATCTCTCCACCGCCTTCTTGGTCTACCTCGGGGTCTACGGTCATTTATTTCCTGAGTGTAAGCGAGTTTTGTTTCCCTATTATCTTCCATTCTTTCTATATGCCCCAGCCATTGTAGTCTATTAGCCTTCATGATACCAGTGATTAGCGGGGACTTAAACAGATCATAAATGTCTTTGTTACTTCTTCTTTTCCACTCTCCACTTTGTGTATCCCTAATGGGTCCAAAGATGCGTCTTAAAATTTTGTTCTCAAAGGTTTGTAACAAGGCTTCGTCTCCTTTCGTTGTACTCCAGGTTTCAGAGCCATACAGCACAACTGGTCTGATCAGTGTTTTGTATATTGTGATTTTGGTGTTACGAGATAGCTCCTTTGATTTTAGTAGATGTTGTAGTGCATAGTATATCTTATTTCCAGAGTTGATTCTAGTTTGTATTTCTTCCCTTATGATGTTGGAGCAGTTGAAGATCGTACCCAGGTATTTGTATGTTTCCGTTCTTTTAATGGTCATATTATCTATTTGTATGTGGCCAGAGTTTCTAGCCATTCCGTCTCTTGAAATTACCATATATTCTGTCTTATCTTGGTTGATAACCAGCCCCATCTGTTGGGCTTTTTCCTTTAAGTGAGTCAATATTTCCAATGTCTTTTGTTCACTTTGCCCTATAATATCTATATCATCTGCATAACCAAGCAGCTTGGATGTTCCTCCAATATCACATTCCTCCTTTACCTTCCTTACAACTTTCTCTAGAGCCAGATTGAAGAGTAGCGGCGATAGTGCATCACCCTGTTTCAAGCCAGATGTTATTTGGAAGGGGTCTGATTTCCTGCCTTTATATGTTACTATATTATAAGTATCTTCCATGCATAGTCTGGTCATGTTGATTAACTTCCTTGGTATTCCAAATTCCTGCATAGCATTCCATAGACTATTCCTATGGACACTATCATAAGCCTTTTTAAAATCCACAAAAATGTTATGGAGATCTCTTTTATATTCCCAATGTTTCTCGGCTATTTGTCGTAAGATAAATATCTGATCTATTGTTGATCTGTTTTGTCTAAAACCCGCCTGGTAGTCACCTAATATGTCTTCTGAATATGGTTTTAGTCTATTTAGTAATACTGCGGATAGTATCTTATAGCTTGTGGACAGTAGTGATATTCCTCTATAATTTCCACATTGGAACTTGTCTCCTTTCTTAAAGATAGGTATCAATAATGACTCTTTCCAGTCATGGGGTAATTCTTCTGTCCTCCAGATTTTTATTATTAGTTCGTATAGCTTTAGATGTAATGCATGGCCACCTGCCTTTATAAATTCAGCAGCAATTCCATCAGTCCCAGTTGCCTTATTGTTTTTAAGTCGTGTGATTACATATAGGATTTCTTCAAATGTAGGTTCTTCAATTTGTGGTTCGCATGTTAGAACCTCTTCCTGTGAGAAAATGTTACTTGGAGCTTCACAATTTAGTAATTCAATAAAATATTCTTTCCATGTGTTGCACATTTCCTCATTGGTATTTATCATATTCCCATTTTTGTCTTTTAAACCATATGTGTTTTGTTGGTGCCCTCGTTTCATTGACTTCAGTTCTTTAAAAAATTTTCTATATTCATTTTTCTGGTGATTAGTTTCCATATCTTTGATTATATTACTCATATATTCTCGCTTCTGCTGTCTGACTATTTTTGTAGCCTCTTTACATTCATTTCTATAATGCTCTTCCTTTTGGATGTTATTGGTGTCATTTAACCATACATGTCTGGCATTCTTCTTCCTAATGACTGCTTCTTCACATTTTTGATTGAACCATCTGTTCTTTCTATGCGTGGTTAACACACCGAGACATTCTTCTGCGGTAGACTGAATTGTATTCTTGATGTTCAACCAAGTTTGGTCAATGCTTGCCTCCAAAGGGTTTTGCAGAGTTTCAAGTTTACATTTTATTTCATCTGTAAATTTCTCTTTGACTGTAATGTCTTGCAGTTTTTCTCTGTTATATGTTGGGTGTAATCTTTGTAATTTAGTATAGAAAGCTCTCTTAAGTTTTATTTTAAATTTTGCTCCAACGAGGAAGTGGTCACTGTGGCACTCAGCTCCTCTATAACTTCTGACTTGCTGTATGTTTGATGCATTTCTGTTGTTAATTAAAATGTGATCTATTTGATTATAGGTTCTCTTGTCACATGATTTCCAAGTTTGTTTGTGTATATACTTTCTTTGTAGTCTGGTACTGCTAACCTGCAGTCCTTTGGCTTCTGCCAGGTTGATGACTCTCCATCCATTATCATTTGAAGTTGTATGTAGGCTTTCCATACCGGCCACTTTTTTTATTAGTTTGCTCTCTACCTATTTTTGCATTGAAGTCTCCCAGCACAATCAGGATGTCCTGTTTGGGGGTTTCTTCTATGACATCTTCCAGATCATTATAAAAGTCTTCTTTAATATCATCTTCTTTCTCTTCAGTAGGTGCATGTACATTAATCATCGTTATATTTTTCCATTTACCTTTTATTCGTAATTTACTAATCCTGTCATTAAAAGCTTTAAAGTTTAAAACGTTCCCCCATAACTCTTTTTTGATGACAAATCCTGTTCCTAATTGATGTTTATTTTGGGTGTTTCCTCCATATATTATAATCATTCCATTTTGCTCTAAAGTACCCTCTCCTGGCCACCTTATTTCTTGAATTGCTGTTATTTCCATTTGATATTCAATCAGCTCCCGGGTTAGTTCTTCGGCCGCTCCAGCTCGATATAGTGTCCGTACATTCCATGTTCCAAATCTCAAAAGTCAAACTTATAATATAGTAACATATAAAGGCAGGAAATCAGACCCCTTCCAAATAACATCTGGCTTGAAACAGGGTGATGCACTATCGCCGCTACTCTTCAATCTGGCTCTAGAGAAAGTTGTAAGGAGGGTAAAGGAGGAATGTGATATTGGAGGAACATCCTAGCTGCTTGGTTATGCAGATGATATAGATATTATAGGGGAAAATGAACAAAAGACATTGGAAATATTGACTCACTTAAAGGAAAAAGCTCAACAGATGGGGCTGGTTATCAACCAAGATAAGACAGAATATATGGTCATTTCAAGAGACGGAATGGCTAAAAACTCTGGCCACATACAAATAGATAATATGACCATTAAAAGAACGGAAACATACAAATACCTGGGTACAATCTTCAACAGCTCCAACATCATAAGGGAAGAAATACAAACTAGAATCAATTCTAGAAATAAGATATACTATGCACTACAACATCTACTAAAATCAAAGGCGCTATCTCGTAACACCAAGATCACAATATACAAAACACTGATCAGACCAGTTGTGCTGTACGGCTCTGAAACCTGGAGTACAACGAAATGAGACGAAGCCTTGCTACAAACCTTTGAGAACAAAGTTTTAAGACGCATCTTTGTTCCCATTAGGGTTACACAAAGTGGAGAGTGGAAAAAAAGAAGTAACAAAGACATTTATGATCTGTTTAAGTCCCCGCTAATCACTGGTATCATGAAGGCTAATAGACTACAATGGCTGGGGCATATAGAAAGAATGGAAGATAATAGGGAAACAAAACTCGCTTACACTCAGGAAATAAATGACCGCAGACCCCGAGGTAGACCAACAAGACGGTGGAGAGATAATACATGTACAGAGCTACAAACACTTGGAATCAGCGACTGGCAAGAGAAGGTCAACCAGATAGACGAATGGAGACGGATTGTATCTGCAGCAAAGAATCTCAATGGCTCGGAACGCTGAAGAAGAGAAGAGAGAGATGCAGAAAATAAAGATGTGTGTGTGTGTGTGTGTGTGTGTGTGTGTGTGTGTGTGTGTGTGTGTGTGTGTGTGTGTGTGTGTGTGTGTGTGTGTGTGTGTGTGTGTGTGTGTGTGTGTGTGTGTGTGTGTGTGTGTGTGTGTGTGTGTGTGTGTGTGTGTGTGTGTGTGTGTGTGTGTGTGTGTGTGTGTGTGTGTGTGTGTGTGTGTGTGTGTGTGTGTGTGTGTGTGTGTGTGTGTGTGTGTGTGTGTGTGTGTGTGTGTGTGTGTGTGTGTGTGTGTGTGTGTGTGTGTGTGTGTGTGTGTGTGTGTGTGTGTGTGTGTGTGTGTGTGTGTGTGTGTGTGTGTGTGTGTGTGTGTGTGTGTGTGTGTGTGTGTGTGTGTGTGTGTGTGTGTGTGTGTGTGTGTGTGTGTGTGTGTGTGTGTGTGTGTGTGTGTGTGTGTGTGTGTGTGTGTGTGTGTGTGTGTGTGTGTGTGTGTGTGTGTGTGTGTGTGTGTGTGTGTGTGTGTGTGTGTGTGTGTGTGTGTGTGTGTGTGTGTGTGTGTGTGTGTGTGTGTGTGTGTGTGTGTGTGTGTGTGTGTGTGTGTGTGTGTGTGTGTGTGTGTGTGTGTGTGTGTGTGTGTGTGTGTGTGTGTGTGTGTGTGTGTGTGTGTGTGTGTGTGTGTGTGTGTGTGTGTGTGTGTGTGTGTGTGTGTGTGTGTGTGTGTGTGTGTGTGTGTGTGTGTGTGTGTGTGTGTGTGTGTGTGTGTGTGTGTGTGTGTGTGTGTGTGTGTGTGTGTGTGTGTGTGTGTGTGTGTGTGTGTGTGTGTGTGTGTGTGTGTGTGTGTGTGTGTGTGTGTGTGTGTGTGTGTGTGTGTGTGTGTGTGTGTGTGTGTGTGTGTGTGTGTGTGTGTGTGTGTGTGTGTGTGTGTGTGTGTGTGTGTGTGTGTGTGTGTGTGTGTGTGTGTGTGTGTGTGTGTGTGTGTGTGTGTGTGTGTGTGTGTGTGTGTGTGTGTGTGTGTGTGTGTGTGTGTGTGTGTGTGTGTGTGTGTGTGTGTGTGTGTGTGTGTGTGTGTGTGTGTGTGTGTGTGTGTGTGTGTGTGTGTGTGTGTGTGTGTGTGTGTGTGTGTGTGTGTGTGTGTGTGTGTGTGTGTGTGTGTGTGTGTGTGTGTGTGTGTGTGTGTGTGTGTGTGTGTGTGTGTGTGTGTGTGTGTGTGTGTGTGTGTGTGTGTGTGTGTGTGTGTGTGTGTGTGTGTGTGTGTGTGTGTGTGTGTGTGTGTGTGTGTGTGTGTGTGTGTGTGTGTGTGTGTGTGTGTGTGTGTGTGTGTGTGTGTGTGTGTGTGTGTGTGTGTGTGTGTGTGTGTGTGTGTGTGTGTGTGTGTGTGTGTGTGTGTGTGTGTGTGTGTGTGTGTGTGTGTGTGTGTGTGTGTGTGTGTGTGTGTGTGTGTGTGTGTGTGTGTGTGTGTGTGTGTGTGTGTGTGTGTGTGTGTGTGTGTGTGTGTGTGTGTGTGTGTGTGTGTGTGTGTGTGTGTGTGTGTGTGTGTGTGTGTGTGTGTGTGTGTGTGTGTGTGTGTGTGTGTGTGTGTGTGTGTGTGTGTGTGTGTGTGTGTGTGTGTGTGTGTGTGTGTGTGTGTGTGTGTGTGTGTGTGTGTGTGTGTGTGTGTGTGTGTGTGTGTGTGTGTGTGTGTGTGTGTGTGTGTGTGTGTGTGTGTGTGTGTGTGTGTGTGTGTGTGTGTGTGTGTGTGTGTGTGTGTGTGTGTGTGTGTGTGTGTGTGTGTGTGTGTGTGTGTGTGTGTGTGTGTGTGTGTGTGTGTGTGTGTGTGTGTGTGTGTGTGTGTGTGTGTGTGTGTGTGTGTGTGTGTGTGTGTGTGTGTGTGTGTGTGTGTGTGTGTGTGTGTGTGTGTGTGTGTGTGTGTGTGTGTGTGTGTGTGTGTGTGTGTGTGTGTGTGTGTGTGTGTGTGTGTGTGTGTGTGTGTGTGTGTGTGTGTGTGTGTGTGTGTGTGTGTGTGTGTGTGTGTGTGTGTGTGTGTGTGTGTGTGTGTGTGTGTGTGTGTGTGTGTGTGTGTGTGTGTGTGTGTGTGTGTGTGTGTGTGTGTGTGTGTGTGTGTGTGTGTGTGTGTGTGTGTGTGTGTGTGTGTGTGTGTGTGTGTGTGTGTGTGTGTGTGTGTGTGTGTGTGTGTGTGTGTGTGTGTGTGTGTGTGTGTGTGTGTGTGTGTGTGTGTGTGTGTGTGTGTGTGTGTGTGTGTGTGTGTGTGTGTGTGTGTGTGTGTGTGTGTGTGTGTGTGTGTGTGTGTGTGTGTGTGTGTGTGTGTGTGTGTGTGTGTGTGTGTGTGTGTGTGTGTGTGTGTGTGTGTGTGTGTGTGTGTGTGTGTGTGTGTGTGTGTGTGTGTGTGTGTGTGTGTGTGTGTGTGTGTGTGTGTGTGTGTGTGTGTGTGTGTGTGTGTGTGTGTGTGTGTGTGTGTGTGTGTGTGTGTGTGTGTGTGTGTGTGTGTGTGTGTGTGTGTGTGTGTGTGTGTGTGTGTGTGTGTGTGTGTGTGTGTGTGTGTGTGTGTGTGTGTGTGTGTGTGTGTGTGTGTGTGTGTGTGTGTGTGTGTGTGTGTGTGTGTGTGTGTGTGTGTGTGTGTGTGTGTGTGTGTGTGTGTGTGTGTGTGTGTGTGTGTGTGTGTGTGTGTGTGTGTGTGTGTGTGTGTGTGTGTGTGTGTGTGTGTGTGTGTGTGTGTGTGTGTGTGTGTGTGTGTGTGTGTGTGTGTGTGTGTGTGTGTGTGTGTGTGTGTGTGTGTGTGTGTGTGTGTGTGTGTGTGTGTGTGTGTGTGTGTGTGTGTGTGTGTGTGTGTGTGTGTGTGTGTGTGTGTGTGTGTGTGTGTGTGTGTGTGTGTGTGTGTGTGTGTGTGTGTGTGTGTGTGTGTGTGTGTGTGTGTGTGTGTGCAGTTATGTGAAGAAATAGACTTTACAATTTAGTGACAGTTTACTGTCACGCTCTGTGAACTCATTCAGCATAAAATGTAAATTCAAAACTTGGAACGGCAATATTTTTAAAAAATCCCACAGTCATTAAAAATACACCCAGTATCTAGATGGCCAGACCGTGTCGCTTTGTGTTATAACGTGCTGGTATGGGAGCCGTTCGTTCAGAAAGCAATAGCAAACTACTGAACGTAAAATTTGCCTAGTACATCAACAGCAGTTGAAAAATGCTGGTGTTGACTGCAACGTCCTGCAAGGGATATGCAATATTTAAAAAAAATCTAGATGGCTTGGCCAAATGGCATGGTCGAAACAAGAACACAGTGCTCCGCCAAGATCTAATCATCGCGTGAGATGGCGGACCATAACCGCTTACACTAATTAGCATGGCACATGATGATGATGATGATGATGATGATGATGATGATGATGATGATGATGATGATGATGATGATGATGATGATGATGATGACTTGTCACCACGGCATCCTCATTTGTGTACGAGTAATAAATAGCCGTCTTGTACAGCTGACCTCCCTTGTGTTTGTTCCCGTGTCTTGCTTTCTCTCAATGTGCCACTATTAACACAATTCTAGAAGCCAGCATAGCAGAATTGATAAGATCGCTAGCTCTTAAACTTCCGGTGTGCTAATGCCGGGGTAGCGGGTTCAGTTCCTACACTTGTTAGTTGTACTAACATGCTGACTTCTCGTCCTTAACTTGGAGATGTAAATTACAAGTACCTCAAACATAAAAGTGGGTTCACCTGATGGTGAAAGACACCGTTAATCGGGAAAACTAGTCCAAACGCAGAAGATAGTCCAATGCACAAGAAGTATGAACGAAGGAACGAACGAACAAACAAACTTTATTTTCAAAGGGTTAAGAATTGGGCACGCAGGCCCGTCTAACATTCTGCCCTTCTATCACTCTCTTTCATACATTATTTCATTCACACATCATTCAAGGCTAACAAAGAACAGTAACAATATAAAAGACATGCATTATAAAGGCATGAATGAGCAAAATGCAAACATCAAAACTACACGACACAGTAATATTAGATAATGGTCTGACACTTGTTATTAGCCATGTGGAATATACTGGCCTACAAAAAGGTGATTGGCTGTTATACTAGGGTTTTGTTATTATTATTATTATCTCAATTATTAAGGGGGAAGGTAATCCGTAATGAGATAGTGTTCGAATATTTTGCGATTATATGAATAGGGATTGGTGATGTATTTGATTTCTTGTGGAAGATTGTTCCACAGCTGAGATGCAGAGTACGTTAAGTTTGTTTTGTATAAGTCAATCCTAGGCTTCGGAATGTGTAGTATATTTAAACGTTTACTGTGTCTAGCATTATATTTAAACAAAGGCCAAAGGTAATTTGGGGCATTCCGATGCAGGATTTTGTGAATTAGTTTAGCTTTATTGAAAAGCAGGCGTTTGCGGAATGGTAGTAACTGAAGGCGTTTATATAGGCTAGGATTGTCAGATAAATGTTTGCTATAAATTAGACTCATGGCCCGTTTCTGGAGTGAGTAAAGTCGCTTAGTGTTTGAATTAGAACAACCGTCCCAGATTGTAGAGCAGTAGTCAAAGTGTGTCTGTATATGAGAAGTATAGAATAGTTTCCTTGTGTCCTCATCAAGGAAGTTTTTAATCTTGGCGAGTTGATAGACTTTTTTCGCTGTTTGTTTAATGAGCGCTTGAACATGGGAATTAAAGGTTAGGTTTCTATCAATGATTAGGCCTAATGTTTTGTGCTCAATTACACTTTCTACTGGCATGTTATCGATGTGAAGTTGAAGTGATGTGTGTGGGCTTAGAGTTTGAAGTCTTTGTCTGGTTGTTAATAACATTGCTTTTGTTTTAGTTATGTTAATTTGCATACGGTTTGAATAGCTCCACTTAACTACATTATTTAATTCTTGTTGTAAAGACGACTCCAGTAAAATACAGTTTTCAGCGTTTGTGTACACTGTACAGTCATCTGCAAATAGATCGCAGGACGACGAAAGATGCAAAGGTAGATCGTTAATATATATGGCAAATAATAGAGGGCCAAGAATAGAGCCTTGCGGTACTCCAATATTGAAGGTAGTGGTTTGAGACAGAGATTTATTGTGTGATACTACTTGCTTTCTGTTTGATAGAAAAGATGATATTAGAGTGACTACATTAAGGCCAATTTTCATTGTCTCGAGTTTTTTAATTAAAATAACATGGTCTATCATATCAAATGCTTTCTTGAAATCAATAAACACAGTTCCACATAGACTGTTGTTGTTTATATTCTGGTGCCAATTTTCTATCATGTTTGTTAGGGCCGTATGGCAAGAATATTTTGGTCGAAATCCTGATTGGCTGTCAACAATAAGCTTGTTGCGAACTAGATACTGTAATGTTACTTTATGGATGTGTTTTTCTAGTGGCTTAGATAGTGATGATAGTAAGGAAATGGGTCTGTAATTGTTCGGGAGACCATTGTCCAATGAACCAGATTTAAGAAGAGGGTACACTTTAGCGATTTTGAGAGCTGATGGAAAGTGGCCTTTGGTTAGACACTGATTATATACATAGGTTAGTGATGTACAAATCACTGGCGCAGCGCAACGGAGAATCCGGTTGCTGATTCCATCTAACCCAGATGAGGTTGTGTTTTTTAGGTTACTGAGGTAAGTGAATACTTCAGTGATTGTCATTAGCGGTATGTCGGAAAGAATATCGCGGGAGCATCTATTCTCGCAAAACGATGACAATAAAGATAAGTTGCAAGGAGAATTAGGTATTGAAGCCTTCAACTGGTCTATGTCAGTTTGAAAAAAAATTACTGAATTGGTCGCATGTAATATGATTTGATGGTAAAGAATTTCGGAAGTTATACTTGTTTATCAAGGTGTTAATTGCCTTCCATATGTCCTTACTATTTGCTTTATCCATTACTAAGTTCTTAAAGTAATTTTTCTTTTCCCGTCGTATGTTATATTGAACTTTGTTTCTAAGAGTACGGTATGCGCTGAGATCCCGCATTTTATGTGCTTTATCTCTGTCTCTCATAATTTCAAGTATTTCATGGGTGATCCAAGGTGGCTTGACATGGTGTTTTACTAGAACTTCCTTGACTGGCACATGTCTATCAAAAACATCAATAAAGGTTTTCATTCAGAATTCCAGAGCAACATCCGGGTCAGGAAGCTGATAAACATTGTCTAGAGGTGAACTGAGCAAGTCCTGTAAAAATGCGTTTTGGTTGAAATTTTTGTAATTTCTATATTTTACACTTAGGTGTTTATGTTTAGAAGTTTTAAATCCTTTTTTAGACCACGTGCAGCATATTGGGTAGTGATCGCTCATTGCACAATGTACAGCGCATTCTATGATGTTGTCTGAGCAAGTTACATAAATGTGATCTATGACTGTTGAAGATGACTTTGTTACTCTAGTAGCTTGTTGTACTATTTGTTGGAAATTGTATGATGCAATTATATTTCCCCATATTATGTTGGATTTGTTGGTGTCAATGTTAAAGTCTCCGAGTAGTATAATTTCCTTCCCAGAAGCGAAAACCACATCCATCATGGTAGTGAAGTTTTAGTACCAGACGTGTCCAGCACTGGGATTTCTATAAAAGTAGCCAATTATCAGGGGTGTGCGGTTTTGAAGTTTTAGCTCTAGCCAGATACATTCTATTTCGCAAGTTTCAAAGTCTAGCCTACGGTGAGCATTTAGTAAATTAGAAAAATAGGTTATTATGCCAGTCTCTTGTTTCCTACAGGGATCTCTTTTAAAAACTGTGTACCCTTTAATAGAGATGTCCTCATCTGAAATTGTATCATTAAGCCTACTTTCACTAAGGCCGAATAAATGAAAATTTTGATTAAGAATAGAAGATAACTCTGGTAGCTTGTTAAATAAGCTGCAAATGTTTAAGTGTCCAAGGCGTATTCCTGACTTATTGAGCCAGTGTTGCCACTTCTCAGACATTTCATCCATGAAGAAAGTGTAAATTCGTCAAAGTTAAGCTAAAATACAAGATCATTAAAAAATCACAATTACATTAACTTACAAAATATCAGTAATACAAATCAATAAGTAAATGACAATATTATAACGATATAACTAATTAGACCAACGAATATAATGCAAACAATGAACAAAACGAATTAAAGAACATACAACAAATAATTAACTTGAAAAAAACTATTTCACAAGCTAAGTACCAACTGTTATCCAAAAGAATCAATAAATGACTATACAAGTCAATGTCTGTGTTTAAAGCGAGGAGTGAAGACCCCCTCACTCAGGGTATTAAGGCGATAAAAAGTATTATAAAAGATATCTAAGTGTCAATCTCTGTAACTTCAATACGAGTCAATGTTTACAGCCACATACAATCTAATACGTTGCTATATAAATCAATAAACCAAGTATGCGCATAAACTTTATAGGAGAGGCCCTTTCTTGTACCGAGATCTGGTGTTGCTTTGTGCTGAATTGCTAGTAAATACCAGGCTGTGTTGGTCCTTGGTACAGCGACATCATAAATGCCTGCCGAAGTGAAGTTGGGCTAAACCGTGTGAGGTATAACAACTCTGGGTTACAATGGAGTGGATACTGTTGATTTCTCACGGGTGTGTAACGACTTCCAACTACAGGCTCTGATTCGTGGCTAACAGGAGGCTGTGGTGGCACGTTGTTGTTACAACTGGATTGATCCTTGCTGTGGAGAAGAGGGAACGTATCTTCATAATTATCACCCTCCTGCGTGAAAAAGGGCGTATTGTACGGATTTGGTGTGATGGAAATGTTCCGTCTGGCTTGGATATCAGGTGCCGTGGTTATGAGTGGTCTGCTCTCTTCTGGTTTATTGGTACTTGATGTGGCGGCAGTATGTCGTCTGGCTTGAGTTTGAGGTGGTGTAGCTAAAAGTGTCCTACGCGATCCAGTATTGGATGTAGGTTGTGTACGTTCAGGGTACTTAAGATTTTTGGCGAGCAAGCTGGTGCCCAATGTAGACAAATGTACTTGATCTTTATAAAGTCGCTTTTTAGGTGCTCCTGACTGTGAAGTAAACACCGGTGTGTTGTTGATGAACTGTATGTTGTTGTGAGAGCAAAACTTCTGCAATATGTTGTTATCTATGTCAGCTAGACGACGCTGGAATCCATAACTCGGTGATATGATGGAGGAGAAGAAGATGGACGAGTTAGGAAAAGTGTGACGTAATCCGCTCAAGAGCGCCAGAAGTTGAGATGTTGTGATTTGCTGGTTGTTCATGGTGTCATTGATACCAATATGGACGCTTGCCCTTTTTACGTTAAGATTTACAGCCAAACTCCTAATCTTGTCTGTTAGCCGGTCAACACCAGCCCCAGGCAGTGGAATTATGGAAACAATGTCTTTGTCTGTAGTAGCCATCCGGTCGCTATAAAGACCTTTCATTAGAGAGTCGCCTATTATAATGTGTGTACAGTCGGGTCGTGCTGTCTGCACATGTTGGTTGTCAGTACGCCTTGCTCGTTGTTTCTCCCATTTAGCAGCAGTCTGTACGTCTCCATGTGACTCCCCCTGTGTTTCCTGGAGGCGTGTGTTGTCTGTTGGCAGTGCACTATAGCACTGTACGTTTTCTGACGAATTTTCTTGAAGCACTTCGAATCTGTTGCTTATCTTTACACCAATGGGATAGACTGCTTGTAGCGTTTTATCTTCCTCTGCACGTTGAGGTTTTTCCGCGTCTTGTTTTTGGTGAAACTGGTCTTCAAGATTCTCCGAATTTGATACAGCTTGTCTCGAAGTGCCTGTCCTCTAAATCCCACGGGACCGTACACTCAAAGCAACTCAAATTATTCTTGGAAAATCCAGTAAGGTCTCTTCTTTATACTTGGTGGCGCGTGTTCCGTTATGTGGCATAATGCCCCCTCCCAGATTAAAAAAAAATTATTTATAATTTTTTCCTTTATATCTGTATATCTGTACAACTATCACAACAATTTATTTTTTTTTTTTTTTTTTTTTTTTTTTTTTTTTTTTTTTTTAAACTACAACTGAATACTTGGTTTTACCCCCTTATCTACCCTTAAAAAATAAAGCTACATAACGGGCACGCCCACCTGTCCAAACCCTCCGTTGGACGTCGTGTGGCTGATCATGGGCAATCAGACCAACTAATAAACATATTAGTCCCTACCTTGTCATAATAGACAAGTGTGTCCTAAACTCTAAAATTGTTGTGATAGTTGTACAGATATACAGATATAAAGAAAAAAATTATAAATAATTTTTTTTTATCTGGGAGGGGGCATTATGCCACATAACGGAACACGCGCCACCAAGTATAAAGAAGAGACCTTACTGGATTTTCCCAGACAGTCACAAAACAGGACGACAAATATGAGAAACCAAGGAAAGGAAAACAACGTCATTGGACGGCAACGGGGGACGCTGTGAATTCGTGGATTCGAAAAGATGTGTTTATAAAAGGCTCCGTGTGAAGGTGACACCTGGAGGCGGTAATTTCGTGATGAAGCAGCTGGGAGTCCGGAGAGGAATGTATTAAAGACAACACAACAGTAGAAAGACCGGGTGCGGATACCTAGACTTTTATTTAATCAGTTGAACTGAGGATTTGGATAATTAGGCCTCAAGGGCAGCGAGCTGGACTTAGAGCTCGTAGGTAGATGTTATTTAAGTGAGCGCCGATCCTGCGTATAGGGATAAGCTCACGTTTCTACAAGAGTATATACTTTGTCCTGCGGCGGAATAAATGTACGTCTGAAAATCGTTTGCTCAACTTGAGTCTGCCATATGTTCATGATCCGGTTGGTTTTGTTGTTCTGATCTGTTCTTGACGAGTCGACCTCCGCCAAGAGTCCGACGAGTGTCATCCGATCCCGAGAGGATCCAACACTGAAACGTCTGGGGATTCTAGCCAGTGAAGCACTGGTGAAATTCAAACTCAGTGTAAACCTTGGTGATTGCAAGGTCGTGAACTTTCAAGTTGAGCCAAGTGATCATTGTTACCGGTCACCCTGGCCTGTGTGCTATGCTTCCGGCACGGCTGGGTTGTCATGGGACACCGTGTATAATTTTATGCTTGAATAGTGTATCTAAATTGGTTTACCTTTATGAAGCCAACACGTGGTCCAGTGACCTAAGACATTGATTACATAAGTGGTTGGAACACCAGAGGGACATGTTATTTAAGGTAGGGAGCTACCTCATTCCAACGTTGTGAACTGTTGACAGTGTATGTTATGTTGTGATGGAGACCCATCGATCAGGGTAGTTACATGAGACTGTGTGAAGATCTATTGGTCCAAGGACATGGAAATAAGGTGAAGTGTTTAGTCACCTGATAGACTTTCCCAGTGACGTTTTGTGTTCATGTGGAGCAACCGCTCATGTTGTAGGTGACATATCAGTGTGTGGGTCACCTATGAGATAGAAGAGTGACCAGGCTCTTGTGTATTTTGATACGGTGCTACATGTACTTTTTCTGCAAGTGGGAGACCGCTAATATGCTAGGGTCGGCCCAGACTTCATCAGGAGTGTGACGGGTGATATAGTACGACAGCAAGGACGGATCCTTGATCATCGGTGCAGTGTCGGTCAGGCAGTGGTACTTCGCTTGATCAGCCCGTGATTGGTTCTCTGTGGGAAGAGGGAACTTTGAAGAGGCAGCAGACCTTGGAGTTCCGGTCCACTGGAGGAGCCTGGGTGAGTCGCTACCACGACTGGACAAACGCACGAGCTATCGTCCGCCTCCATGATGAAGAATCATTATCTGCATATCAGCTTTTGTACATAGTACCTTCTAGTCTGGCTTTCAGCCATCCTTCTCTGTGTTGTGGTTGACTTAGTTCAGAATTAAATTTTTGTTCTCTAAGCTATGACTTTGTGCAGTGATATGACTGGTGTCTTGTCCGAGCCCCCTTGGGGTAGGGAACCCTAGGTGAGGGAGGGGAGGTCCAGCTGTCCCGGCTTGTGTGGGGCCTGGTAGATGTAGAGTGCTATTGAGGTGGTTGGAGCAGAGGCTGGGGATAGTATCTATCGTGGCAAACCAGTCCAAAGCCCGGCGGTCTTGTCACACCACCATATCAACAACTGTCAAGGAACAATGCAAATGCTTACGTACCTTTATTCTAAAAGTTGCCTTGTTCTAATATTCGGTTAATCCGGTTAACTTCAACCGGTTAATTCCATCCAAGGATAGCCGCTCATGCAAGGATACGGATACGTAACCTTAATATTTTCATGTAGTGTCTTTCGTGTATTTGTTTGTCTGTGTTTGTTTGTTCTGTGCTGACGAAGGCTTTGGCCGCAATGTCCATTTTGTTTCTTGTAATCGTGCTCTAGTAAAGATCACAATCTACTTCTCGTTTTTCGATAATTCATTCATTGCTTGTTCAAGTATAGACTGTTTGAGAGCCATATCGGGAGTTGAGGTAATACAGAAATAGGCACGCTTGCCGATCGGCCCGATGATCAACGCGATTGTTTATTTTTAATTTACCTCGGTTTCCGGAGCGATCCATCCTAACATTGGTACCAGAAAGTTCCAGGGAAGCACAGGCGACCGGTGTTATATTGACCACATCGGCAATTGGTTTATAAAACTATGGGCTAGCGACATTCATCCATCATGTACCATGTCGGTAAGCGTGGGTGGTCATGTTTTGCCATCTTACTCGATCACCAGAGTCGTGGATCAGCTCCGTGTTTCTGTCTCGACCATGCCACGTGGCCAAACCATCCAGGTATTTACTTCTGGGTCTTCCCCTTGGTCTCTTCCCTTCGATCTTGCCAGTTATCATCAAGTTCTCCAATTCATTTCTTCTCATAACATACTCAAAATATTTTGACTGTCTACCTAATGTCTCTAACCAGTTTACGATCTTCATTTGTTTCTTGAAGGACTTTTTCATTGGTCTTTCTGTCTGTCCATGGTATTCTTTGCATTTTCCTCAGAAGCCACATTTCCACAGCCATCAGATGTTTTTCAGCTTGTCTGCTCATTGTCCATGCTTCACATCCATACAAAAGTACATGCTCTATGTAACATACACCCAATAAACACCACGGCGCGGAAAACATCCGTTACTGTCTTCTTCTTCTTCTTCTTCTTCTTCTTCTTCTTCTTCTTCTTCTTCTTCTTCTTCTTCTTCTTCTTCTTCTTCTTCTTCTTCTTCTTCTTCTTCTTCTTCTTCTTCTTCTTCTTCTTCTTCTTCTTCTTCTTCTTCTTCTTCTTCTTCTTCTTCTTCCCATTGTTCCCAATTGGAGTATATTCCCTCAACCAAGCCGACGCCCAGCCATGCTATCTGTTGCTATCTCCTGCAGCTCCTCCATACCCTCCCAATATTGTTCATCTCTGTCTGTAAGTCTCTTCTCCGTGTTTTTTTTAATTTTTTTTTTAGATCTCCCGCTATGTCATTTGCCTTGTGGCTTTCATACAAGAGTGTGTCTATAGTGTGTGTGTGTGTTTTTTTTTTTTTTTTTTTTGGTTGCCTCAATATACAATTCAATATCTCAGTAACCAACTGAGGAATAATGATGAGATTTAGTATATAACCTTATCATTACGTCCACCCAACAAAAACATTTTTGTTCTGGAGATTTTACAGCAGATTTCAAAGTTTGCTTATATGGGGTATATCAATTACGACTTTGAGATTACGTCCATCATTTTAACATTATTACAGCTCCACCAAGACACGTCCCCACATTTTTTAAAATTTTCGCGTGATTTCCGTTTTGAAACAAACAGCGCGAAGATTCAGAGGTGTCTCCAAATGGGTGTTCTTTCATGAAACGTGATTATATAAATAAACTAGCTGACAAGGCCCGGCTTCTGGCGGGGATCGATCGATCGATCGATCTATCTATCTATCTATCTATCTATCTATCTATCTATCTATCTATCTATCTATCTATCTATCTATCTATCTATCTACCTACCTACCTACCTACCTACCTACCTACCTATCTATCTATCTATCTATAGATAGGTTATGATAGCTACCTATCTATCTCCTGCCTGCCTGCCTGCCTGCCTGCCGTCGGCCGGCCGGCAGGCCAACCGACCGACCCACCGACCCACCTACCTTTCTGCCTACCTACCTACCTTTCTGCCTACCTACCTACCTACCTACCTACCTGTCTGTCTGTCTGTCTGTCTGTCTGTCTGTCTGCCTGTCTGTCCGCGCTATTAAATATTGATAAAAGTTACTGGAGGTTAATGTGAGGACCATGTGTTGAAAGAGGAAGAGGACTATTGGAGAAAGGATGGATTGAATTTTATGCAACCGAGAGCAATCATCAACCTACTGGAATTGTCCGACACAGATTAAGGTCTGAGCAGATCGCAGACCTTAATCTACGTACACACTTACTTAGATATTTTGCTCCAACTATTCAGACGAATTGCAGGCCCTAAACATTACAGCATCAGCATCAGCTGAAGAAACAAGAAGGAAATGAAAAATAAGGTAAGAAATATAGTCCTTCTACTTTCCTGTTAATTTACAAATTATTTACCCCGTGCCTCTGTAAATTCTCTGTCTTTACTAATATTACACATTGCACCCCTCTCGGGATTCTCCGTGGTGAAGTGGTCAAGCCGTCTGTTTCGGGCTCCGAAGGTTGTATGTTCGATTCCGGGCTGCGTCCTTCATTTCAAGAGTGCATTTTTTCGGAGACTCCCGAGGGTCGTCGCTGGAGCTACGGAGTTCGTGCTTGGAAAGAAACTGAGCCATATGGGATAAAAACCATGTGCAATGCAGCCGACCCTGTCGATTTTAAGCTAGTTCTTTCATTGCACCCACTCCCATACGAATCCGGATACGCCTTTGTGTGTCATCCGAATTTGCAGGTCTCCCATTACCGTAAAAATAACTTTGTTAGCAAGAAATCGCTAGTTGTTCAGCAAAACATCAAAGGAATGTTGCCGCTTTCAATGATTTAAGATGTTTTTGGACCTATCAAAGACATATTCCTTGGGTGGGGGTAAATATAAGACGGCTGGAAAAATTTCATAACGATGCAACAGACCGTTTTCAAAATAATTGATCGTGAATGAAGGCAAACAAATGTGGACATACTATAGTTATATTGTCCTCAGGTTTTCTCAGTGTGTGTCTTGTCCATCGCCATTATCTTTTCCTCACTTAATGGTTCACTGGGGTTTGTTTAATCCTCTTCATGAGCTCTACATTGCTGATTCAGCAATGCTGTTTTGTTATCACTATATGGCGGGCGCAGGCAGCAAATTGTGAACGCTTGTAGTTTATTTCTAATTCTTTTGGTTGTTGTCAATGTGTTTGACCCCTTTAACAGTATTGATTTAACATTGGAGTTAACAGTTCTAAGTTTGGTGCTAAATTTAACTTCCTTTGACTTCCATAAACTCCCCAGTGCTATGGAAGGTTCTCGTGCCTTTTGTATTCTTATTTTAATATCTCTATCTGTTCGTCCATTATTGTCCACATCACTTCCCAAACAGGTGTCTGATCCCGCCCCAAGGGAGATCGGGCTGTTATTCCCTTGGTTTAAGTTCATTATATTTGTTTTACCTCAATGAATTGTTACACCTAATTTTTACGACATCTCATTAAGCGTGATTAATTTATCCTGATTACGTGCGTGTGACAAGAGGGTAATGTCGTTTGAGACGACTACATCGTCATGTTTCTTTGTGTTCTTGTGTAGATATTCATTACCATGTGGCATGCCGGTAAACATGGGCGGTCATGTTTCACCATCTCACACGATCATCAGAATCGTGGATCAGCTCTGTGTTCTTGTCCCGACCATGCCATGTGGTCAAGTCATCCCGATATTTACATCTCTGCCTTCCCTTTGTTCTTTTCCACTCAATCTTGCCTTTGTCACCAAGTTCTTTAGTTTATTTCTTCTCATAACATGCCCAAATATATTTACTTGTCTACGTCTAATGTCTCTAACCAGTTTATGGTTTGCATTGGCTTCTTGTAGGTCTTGCTAGTTGGTTTTTCTGTCCGTCCATGGTATTCTTTGCATTTCCCTCAGAAATCCCATTTCCAATGCATTGGATGTTTTTCAACTTATCTGCTCATCGTCCACGTTTCACGCCCATACGAAAGTACAGGTTCTATGTAGCACTCCCAATTTGTGACCCTTTGAAATTAAAGTTCGTTCGTTCGTTCGTTCGATGTTATGTCCCCCAATGGTGTATCCTCTCATATCTTCTAAATTTCTAAAATAGTTCCAGTGTATAGTAAAAATAAAAAGATCTGGAGACATTAGGCCTACACATCCCCGTCGCACACCTCTCTTAATAGGCTGTTATTGACATATTGACATTTCCAATATTCGTTTTTACAAGCCTAAGGTCTTCCCATCAATTTGTAGATCTACAATCATCTTTAAAATGTTGACATGTCTTACTTTAAAGAATTTTCCGAAAGCGTTTGTGTAGTCAATAAAGCAAAGATGTAGGTCTTTGTTTACCTCTATCAACGTTCAATTAATGCTCCCAGCAAGTACGCAGCATTTACAGTACTTCTACGAACCCACATCGTTCTTCTCCTATTTTGGGTTATATTTTCTTCCTAGCCATTTGCATGATGATTCTTAGTAAAATCTTTATACTAATTGTTCGGCGTTGATCACATTCCTAGGCTCCTGATTGCTATTAATATAGATGTACATAATTCAGGGGGCATCACCAGTATTTTTGGTAGTAAAACCTCCGCAGGGGAGCAAGCACGACAGTAGCCTTCTGGTCATCAGAAGGTGTATCCAGTGTTGCCATCTCCCTTTGATGAAAAAGCACCAAAATCGACCCAAAAAAGAACCAAAAATTTTGAAAAGCACCGAAAAATAGAGCACTAACTGTTTTTATTACAAATGTAACAAGGTAGCACATTATAATTTATTATTATCACTTCATATTACAATGAACTTTATTCCAGATATACCAAATCCCAATCAGAACTGCTCTTGAGCCAAAAAAAAGCACTAAATTGCAATAATATCTTTTGGGAAAGCACTAAAACAAGCAGTGGCGGTATTCATTCAAAATGTTATAAAGTAGCACATTATAATTTATTATTATCACTGAATATTAGAATGAAGTTTATTCCAGATCTGTCAAATCCCAGTCAGACAACTCCTCTTCAGTTTCTGTAGCTATTTCCTGCTGTGTTTGCTCCTGCGATGATGATGATGATGATGATGATGATGATGATGATGATGATGATGATGATGATGATGATTGAAAGAAACGTGCATATGCCTCCTGTGATCCCATTTTTCGTAGAATATCCTTAGGTAGTTTTTAATTATGGCAGCATTTGCCATATCTTTTCATTCCATATCTAATAGTCAAAACAGCTGTTAAACTCTTGATGCTCAGTCTGTTCCGCAATTTTGATTTTATAACTCCCACCTGACTGAAAATACGCTCCGTGTCCGCATTAGAATGAGGTAAAATGAGCACAGTTAAAGCTAAATCTGTAAGATCTTGGAAAGGATTTTCACCGGTGGCATCCCTGTATGAGGCTATTTCTGCCCACAGTCCAAGTATGTCAGAGGTCTGTATCCACTGCATATGATGAAGTTTTCTCCACTGGAAATCGATGCGGGTGAAAGTAGCTGCATCTTCTAACCATTTCAGCAAGATTCAATATACAGGACGTCATTGGCTGTAGACATTCACTTCCACTAAGACATGACATGGACTTCAACACTCGAACCTTATCGGGCAAACGTAAAAGCAGCTGTGTCAACAGCTCTATTAAAAACTGGATGCACCTTCCACGAATTTCTTTCTCATTGTCGCGAAACGCAAGTGTGTCTCAGACGGGACAACACAGCACCAACTCTACCCCACCCCGTCTAGGTGGCTAGGCCACATTTTAAGGCGAGGGAGGGGGGAATTTCCGAGTAAAAATTGGGACCGTCGCCTGGGTCCTTGATGTTATGAATCGGGATTGGCATGAATTTCACGGGTCCCGAGAATCATAACGCAACTATTTGAGTGTGCGTAGATCTGTTCTGTCATAACTCAATTCTTTGAGTGTGCTTTGATCTTTTCTGTTGTAAATCGCACACCCTGCTAAAACTCGGGGAATGCTGGGTTGTCTTCACTTTCGTGGGGGTAATTCTCGGAAGTATTCAGTAGACTCCGGAGAGTGTGTTCTTCGGGAGTTGACACGAATAGGCATTCGATAGTCAGTCATCAAGAAGGGAGGTCGCTTCTGTAGCTAGCTGTAAAACTGACATCACGGGGATCTGGAGAATGCTCTACAGAGGTTTTTGTGATTAGAGCGATCCTTTCACGACCGTGTCCACCAGCTGTAATCTATGCAGGTGATATGGAACTATAGATTGATCTGCAGTGGTGGCATTGTTGTCCAGGAGACGAGGGGCCGTGTCTTTGACCAGCTGTATGCCATGCAACTCTTGTGGCATTAGAGACTGATCTACAGTGGAAGAGTCTGTCATAGAGACGAGAGGCCGTGTCTTTGATCGGCTGTGTTGCGATGCACCTTTTGTGGCTCCAGAGGGAATCTACAGCCCAGAGCTTGATGAATCTATCGGATCGATGCCTGTTGCATGGTTGTTCCTAGGTTTTAAAGGTAACACTCTTGTATACTTGGCGTCGCGTAACTATAGTTGGTATTTCAGTGGTGAGTCAATTCTTGACCAGGTCGGCCAGTTGCGCCGTATCCTGTGCTCTGACCGATATTTATACGTTGACCTAGCGTCAGCGGACACCAGCGGTTAGTTAAACAGGCATGCTAGCTGTGTGGCAGGCCTGTGTTTGTACTATGACCTAGACTGAGTGTTCGACAGACATTGCAGAATGTATTTTGCTAGCCATTAGTGGATCATTCTTGTGGAAACAAATGAACAATACATTCGATGTCCTATCTCAATAATGGAGAATTTGAGGGAGTTGTTGTTCGGACGGAGAGCTTTCTCTTGAACAGAGCTTTAATTTGATTCCCTTAATGAATATATTGACATTAGTATGTTTCGATCATCATCTGGTGGCGTGGTTGACACTAGTACTTGTCAAGCACTCATATGACGAGCGAGAAAACACTTGCATTTCTCATTACGGTGAAACCCAACTATGTAGGAGGCTATAAGATGGGAAGTTATCAACCTATGGGCCGGTTGTTATTTAACTGGGCTTAGTCAGAGGGGGGAAGATATCTTCACACCAACTAGGGATTGAACCGTGGGCCAGTATAGCGGTGGCGAAACACTCACTCACGTATCGCGTGGATATTTCATCAGTGTTGTGTGACTCTACAGTCCCCTTACTGAGAAGGGAAATACTTTGTCATGCGGGTCTCTCTTTCTATTGTCTCTATACTTTCATCTGAACCAGATTATATGGGATGTTTGAGTTGACAAAATTCTTAGACAGCCAAAGGAATTTATTCAGGTGATGTGTGTCTATATATTCATACACCCACACATAACAGAAATCAAGGTATCCGAGGCAGAAAGGTGGGAAGCGACAAACACAAGAACCCGAAACTCTTCTGTTGTTTGTCTGGTCTTTCATTCAGTATTTCAGGTTAGTTGTCAGGGTAGCTTGAGTATTTTCCATTAATCTTGGAGGTGTAATGGAGTACTGACCTGAGGTATCCTGATAGGCTTATCTACTTCTATGATGAGACAAATGGTGAATAAAAAAAGATGATCTAGACTATAACACTTGATGATCTCCATGGGAGGTATGGAACTTTACCATCCCCATAAATGGAACCTGTCATCATATCTTCTATCTATTAGGTATGATACTTGTGGCTGGAAAGCTACTGACTTACGTTGAGATTACCCGAAGTCGTAACTTAACCCGTCGGTGAGACATGTCTGGAAAGTCAGACATAATACTATTGTGGTCTGAACTGGAGGAACTGACCACGGAAAATGGATAGAGTCAGTGTGGCATGTTGATGTAGTGTGTATTGTGCAAGGGTGTGATGGATGGGTACACCTGGCTTGTTCTTGTTTACAGGAACCCTTGGATGTTGCTGTGGGCGAGTGCCCTTTATTTTCACTGTTAACTAGGGGTGGTGGGCGACTGCCCTTCGCTGCTGCTGATTCCTGTTTTGCTAGGTGCTGTGGACTTTGGTTGTGTGATGTGGCACCTTTTTCTGGTGGCTATGGACGAGTGACTGTTCGTGGTGAAGCTATATGGTGCTGAAGCCCAGTGTTAGGTGACAGTTGAAAATTACGAAGCTCCAGGAGGCATCACACAGGATCAGGTGAATGTGTCTTACCACCCAGTTCTGCACACTGACAATCAATACTACACTGACATACCTATGTGGAATTATGAGAATGTCCACCAGACTACTCTCACCCAATTGACTGTTCATTGCTGTATGTATGTCTGTCTGTTGGTTCATCTGTGTGTTCAAGTCAGAATCTCCAATAAAGATTCTAGATTTTCCTTTTTATAAGGTTGTTCTATTATGGTCAGTTAGGTGTCTTCTTGTGTCTACAGTCGTCATGTGGGAATGTCATCCGTGAACCGTCCTGGGGACAATCTAGTAAAGGGGAAGACAGGGGGTACTTGTCGTGTCCTCCTTTAAAGTGTCGTCCCTGGAGTGAGGAGAGTCAACACCCACATTATAATATTTTTTCCCTTATTCAATATCTTGGAGAATCCACCAGCTTCCGTCCAACACACTCCATCAGCCCGTGGACACCTTTTCTTATCACTCTCTCACTGTCGTACTATGCCCCCTCTCATACTTCCCCAACGCAACATACTCAACAACTCTTGCTTCTAAACATTAATAAAGATTAATTTATTAAAAGAAAAGTGTAACGTATATGAGACGTGTATGCGAAGAAAATGTGTGTCGTGTATTATAACATAAATGTATACGTCAGCCTTCAAAGTTCAGGATCATAGTGCACACATCATGGCAAGGATTACACGACATCACACGAGTCAGTACAATAGACCTCACCGAAGTCGTATCCTTCTCTCCAGACATGTCCTCCTCCAGGAGCTCTGATGACCATGAGATCTGAATCCCATGTAAATATATAATCCGTGGAAAATACTATTATTGTTCCTAACACAACGGTTCCTATTAGTTCTGTATTTTCACTCTTAAACAGTCAATGTATCTAGACTTGCTTTATTCACTAGATATAGTCTGAAAGTTCTGATTTCCTTGATACGTGGAACAATTACACTTCAATGTTTGGTTTCATCTAATGTGAACATCAGTTCCTACTGATCCTCATCCTCATGGGCTGAACATCCATCACTTCAGGTGTGTTAACGATTGGTATTCACTCATGTAGGATACATATACCATTAGGCACCACCGAGCAATGTGTATTAACTTCTTCCGTTGCGAAAGTTGCTGGCCCATCTCTCTACATCATAATTTATCCGGGATCGGATTTTTCCTTGGTTCCGGGTTCTTCTTTCCAACCAGAAGAACCTTATGCAAAACCGCCTCATTCCGGGATGGCTACTACACTTTGCCATACCTACACATGCTAGTTAATATTCAATTAATCTAACACTGTAGAGCTCTCCCACAAACACGTCCATCATAATCCACGGTTTTGTTCAACACTGATTCTCCCAATCATGGTTTATGGCAAAACCTAAAATTGGTCACGTGACGGTATTCTTCCTGTCCACACAGGTGTTATTTGGGCAATCATCCATTGTCAAGAATCTATCCTCCCTCGCTTAGTCACTGTCAAAGTTGTCATCACTTGTTTTGACATCCCCAACAAGCTAGCGAGTTACTGTATGATCCCAACAACGGGTTTCCCCAACAAGCTGCCAATCTTCTTGATGTCCGGAAACTATAAATGTCAGATGGACTGTTTTCTTCCGAGCTGAGTACTTCCGCTTCCAATCTGACCTGTTTATAAACTGTCAAAGCGATGTATGATTCAGCTCACCCACTTCCGAGTGTTCCCAATCCGTCGACCAGATGTACACGTGCAGCTACAAATATTGTCCTGGGATTTTGACATCCGATTTGTTTTTTCTGTTAGTTAAAATAGTTGTCGCTGGCAGATAGTCCGTTTAATCAGAAAGCCTCCAGAATAATCACCTGGTTAAACGCAAGGTTTTATTTTGTGACAGTACTAACGAACCCAATTAAAATATGTGGGCAACCACCGAGAACCAGGCCGGTTTGGTCAACCCACGACACTCATCAGGAAACTGGTAGTCTGCTATTTCTTTCTCAAACTCATAACCTAGATTGGGATTAGGATCTAAATAATCTTGAATAGCATCACTTTCTGTTATTTTTTTTTTTTTTTCAGGATTAGCAATCTTTGAACTGATAGAATCAGTAAGTTGGACACAATCGCTGAGTAGTTTTGTTGGATCCTGTATATCTGCTTCGAATTTCTTATTCACACTTTGAACTTCTCCGAGAATATGCTTGAGAAATATGAGATACACATAGTTTTTCATGTCGCTAAACATAGAATTTAGAAGTTCTGCTGTATAGCAGCGCTCGTTTACTCTTGCTTTTTCAAAATGAGTTCTAAGCTCGACCCACTGCTGCAATATTCTGACAATGGCAGATTGAATGGATATCCACCGTGTCTGGTTTAATTGAACAACATTCAGCGGATGTTGTCCATCATTTATTGAAGCAAAATGCTCCCTGTACTTTGCTTGACGAAGACTTGAGTGAGAAAACCAGTCAAATGTTTCTCTAATCATGAACTCTATGTTCCTGGGCAGACAAGCAGCTGCAGCCTGTGACACTGCCAGCTGAAGGGAATGACATGCACACCTAACTAGTACCAGATGAGGAACTTCGGATTTTAATTTTGTATATACTCCATTGTTTACACCTGTCATGACAGATGCATTGTCAGTGCCGAGTGCAACTAGTCTTTGCAACTCAAGTCCATTCTTGTTTAAACAATCTTTTAACGCATTGCATATTGCCTGCGCGTTGCTGACACTCACTTCAACTAAATCCGTTTAAAGGGAATTAAATTACGTGAATACTGCGCGGTATTGTACTAAGACTGTTTTACTCCCTCGCTGCAGTTCAAATTCGGCTTTTTAGTGTTCCCAAAATGATTTTTAAAGTATTTTTTACCCACCCAAAAAAAAAACAAGCGCTAAAAAGCACCAAAAAAATATTGTGAAGCACCAAATTCGCGAGGCCACGCTAAATGCAAATTTTGGCATTAAATGACTTGAAAAAGCATTTCATTTGGTTCGAAAAGCGTCAAAATGGCAACAGTGGGGGTATCCCCTCGACGAATGTTTTGGCCTTTTTACTCGTACCTTCTTTATACTTTCAGGGAGCGGGCCCGTCCGGGTCATGACTCCCGGACGTTTTTCTCATGTCATGCGTATCTATCGAGATGTTTTCCTTGTCGACATCGCTCGGTGTGTCTGCCCAGAAGCCCTGGTTGCGAACAGTAGGCACCCGGTGTATTTACCAGCGTTGACACAGCACCGCGACTGACCTTAGGAAAACCAGCTCCTTCCTCCGGCAACTCTGCCTTTGTGGTTATCTAACCCTTGTCAGTAGACGTCGTTGTTGTCGCCGTGTTGCCTTCCTCGTGTCCCGTTCACGGCTTGCGGACCCATCCTCCTGCATGATCCCAGCGTAAGCCAGCTCGTCCTCTGGCCTCTTTCTAATAAGGCACGGGCCTCCCTCTGGACCCTCACTATCGCTGCGGGATGGGGTCCTTGCAAGATGTGCCACTCCACCACAAGCAGTCGGTACCGGCGCTTGGCTGCAGAGGTTCGACTTTCGATGACATTTTCGATCGAGTGATCGCTACATCCAGCTTGGGTGACCCGTTCTTCCCTGGTAGGGTGGTGGGTCCCGGGTCGGCATAGAACCGTAACTGTTATTTCTGTTTTGTTGAGAGGTTGCAATCTTCCGGAGAGGTGTCGTTGTTTGTTCTTCTTGAGAGACGGTGACTCACATTGTAGGCAAAGTTGAGCCATGTACTGCGTATCCTTGTCCCATCCAGCATTACGCTTGCTCCATAGCCTAATAGAGGTCTTCTCCGTTGCCTGGCCCAGTCTGTTAAGTGCCCTTATTCTTGCTTGTCCTTTCACACCTTGTTGTTTCAGAACGTTATAAGCAGAGTTGATAACAAGGCCTCTTGCGCCTATTTCGACTGCGAATAGTCTGACGGTATATCCTTCCTGTCTCAAGCTTGCGTTAATATCAGTTTATTTCTCCATCTTGTAGGTGTGTTGCTCCTCAACTCTTGACTCGAATGGAACAGTCAGCTCGATTAATTAGTACTACCTGTTGAGTCGACGGAGAGCACACGACAATGTCTGGTCGCAACTGAAACGGCCCTGCAGGTCTACTGAAAGTTCCCGGTCTTCAGCGCCCCTAAGGCTGGATGGCACGTTGTCGGGGCAGTCGACTCTGCTATTCGGCTTTTGTCCAGATTTTAATGAAGTATGAAGTGTATCCACCTGGCTTTGACAACCCCTTATTTGCCTGGCGGTAAGAGCTTTGTTATGGTGCCATGTGATGCGGCCTTGCCCAGAGCCGCCCTGCACGCAGACAGTACGTGTTCAACGGTCTAAGCCCTGTTGGTCTGCGTGTTGCCCCAAAGGGGACATGTTAGGTGTTAGGTCGTCGGATTTTCCCCATCTAACCAGGTTAGCAGCTGGAGATCGAACAGTGATCTCATCAAGAAGCTTATTCACAATGGCGGCAAGCGCCATATGTCGTTCCACGAGAGGGACTTGTGCTGAATTCCCTCCCATGACACCCCTGCCCTTGCTGCGGCTGTTGCACCCCCTTCTGCGCTCGCTTGTCGTCTCCGCTTTCACTAATCTCCTGGACCACCGTGTCTCTGCGCTGCCTGGCCGACGCCTTTGACCACGCTGAGTGTTGTTTTGGTCGCCAAAGTCTTGCCTTTTGGACTGGGTGTGCCCCATCACTTCCTTTAATTGGAGCTAATTTTGCGCCGTTTCGACTGCCTCGTCAATCTTCCACTTTCTTCCCGTTCTGAGCGCTGGTTGGGGGATGAATGTTTCATCTTTGGACTCGCGCGGCACCATCGCGAACCTAGCTTTTCCGGCTTTGTATTCCTCGACAACAGACTTGACCTAGAACACGAGTTTAGACTTCTTTGAGTACAACGCTACGTCCGACAGACAAGGTGGCAATCCTCGTGGCTTTGCTGACTTTTATCTCTATAGCTTCCATTGTTCTCCTGCACACTTCGTAGATAAGTAGAGGCCATAGCAGCTTCGGGAGACACCATATCTTCAATTTTTCAATGAGTCTGCTCTTGTCGATGGCTCTCAGACCGTTTTCTGTTGTCTCGCATATGTGTTGTATTGTGTTCTTGTCCGTCAGCGAGGAATCGTACATCGGCCTAGACTCTTGACGGGTTCCTCCATTACAGTGGGGATCGCCTGGTTGGCCACTTGACTGAATTTCCGCCATCTTGCCCTTCACGATCGGCAGGCTTCTTGACTTCTTGGGCTTGAAGCTCATTCTGCACCAGACGATCAATTGATCAAGCCTTTGGAGCCCGCCGTATGCATGACTGTCATCCCGTGTCAGGATTATCGTGTGTCCATGAAAGCCTTGAGTGGCGACATTCTACATTCTTCCTTAAGTCTAGGTCATTGCGAATAGCCGAATGCCGCATCAAGAACGACCTGCATGACCATGACAAATAGTATCGGCGAAATCGTACATCCCATTGCTATACCCACTTGGAGATCAATCCATCTGGTCGTGAACGCCGAGGTGGAGAAATTGAGGGTGAACTCGGAGAAATATGGCTACCGCATCGATGCGACCTCCTCGGGCATGTGGTACATCCTAAGGATCAGCCACAGCATCTGATGGGGCACAGACCCGTAGGAGTTAGCCAGGCCCAACCACACCACGTAAAGGGTTGAATTTTCGCTCTTCACAGGTCAACCACACCACGTGAAGGTCTAACTTTTCGCTCTCTGTATAGCCTCCCAGATCATGGTAGCATGTTCCACACATCCGGGGACTCCCGGTGTGCCCCCCTTTTTTTACCGCCTTGTCGACATACCTGTTAATTCTTAGGTATGTCGTAATTCTTTTAGCCATGACTGAGAAGAATATGTTGCCCTCGACGTTCAGAAGAGAGATTGGCCTAAACTTGGTAATGTTTGTTGAGTTCTGTTCCTTGGGTATGTAGATTATATTGGCATTGCTTCACTCTGGACCTATTTGTTGGTGCCTCTTCGCGGATCTCAGTATTCTGTGGAGCCGTTTAAGGAAGTTTGGATATCGCCTGTACACTGTGTACGAGACACTGTAGGGGTCTGCTGCCGACCTACCTTTTGCCTTCTCCACAACAGCCACGAGCTCGTTCCACCTCGGGGGCTTGGCATTGAAACCTATGTAAGTTCCTCTGACAATACCAGCCCTTCTATTTCTCTAAGTGGAACGTCGCGCTGTGCACTTTTGCACCCAGTCTAAATGGATACTCCACCTTGTTCTAGGGTATTCCGTAGGAAGCTACCGAAGATTAAATGGCAAGACAAGATCCCAGACACTGAAGACCTAGAAAAAGCGTCCATGCCCAGTATCCACACTCTACTTATTAAGAATCAGATTCGCTGGGCTGGTCACATAACTCGCATGCCAGAACACAGGCTCCCTAAACGAATTTTGTACGGTCAGTTGCGTTGTAGTAAACACTCCCAAGGCGGCCAGAGGAAACGCTTTAAAGACAATCCGAAAATTTCACTGAATGCTTTTGAAATTCATCATGACACTTGGGAAACTGCAGCCAGAGACCGAAATTCGTGGCGTGCATCATTACGCAAGTCACGTGTGAGGCAATCAGAACTGCAAGAGCTGTGAAGAAAAGGCAGGACAGAAAAACTACTGCAGGAAATCCTCCTCCAGAAATGTCAAGCATTCTTTGCCCACATTGTCAAAGAAAATTTCGAGCCAAAATAAGCCTTATCAGCCGCCTTAGAACTCACGGCTCCATACTTTCAACCCCACTGGATGAAATGAATGGTCATCATCATTCTTGATGGACAAACAACAGCAGGGTATTCCGTAGACTAGCTGAAGAAAGGAGGCACACTACTTCTCCTTTAACATAGGATACCCATATCTCGCCACAAATCATAGACATTACTACAATGAAGAAGAAGAAGAAGAAGAAGAAGAAGAAGAAGAAGAAGAAGAAGAAGAAGAAGAAGAAGAAGAAGAAGAAGAAGAAGAAGAAGAAGGAGAAGAAGAAGAAGAAGAAGGAGGAGGAGGAGGAGGAGGAGGAGAAAGAGGAAAAGAAGAAGAAAGAGCAGGATAATAAAAGAATTAAATAAGTAGATGACTTGTATTTTGTATATTGTATTGCAGATATATGGTGTTAGACCAATATTTGTATAGTATGTATAGTTAGAAAAGAGGAAGAAGTCATAATTCAGATGTCTGCTAACACAATCTAAGAGTAACTTCCCTTCAAGGGCTTCACAAATGGTCGTCTGGAGGAGCTTCATGTCGGGCAAGGTTGGTTAGTTCTGGGAACTTTGTCGTGATCGTTTCTGATTGAATCATGTCTTCAAATATCAAGTCAATCATACCCATCATTGTGTTTGCAGTAACTGGAGTGTCCTTGTTTTGTTTAATTCCTTCAACGGACAAATCATCCACATTTCAGAAAAGGATGCAAGAGGTAATCGAAACGTCAACTACTCTACTCGTAGTTAGTAGTTACTAGTACTAGTAGTCACAGCAACTCACCACTGACCCATCAGTATAGATCACTGTGTCACCGTTATGAGCGTGTACTGAAGTAACCACATAACATAACAGATAGGTATATGAAGAATGCCAATGTCAATTCATACATCTCTTTCAACCTCTCCCTGCAATACTCTGAACAGGCAGGTTGACCGGCCGAGAGAGAGAGAGGGGGGGGGGGGGCCGTTTACAAAGGGAGAGTTTATTCCTAGAGCTCTACGAATAAACAAAGCGTTTATTCGTAGAGCCCTACGAATAAACAACGCGTTTATTCGTAGGGCCCTGCGAATAAACGCCTTGTTTATTCGCAGGGCCCTATGAATCGATACTTTATACTTAGTTGAAGTATGGCTGTTTAAATATCAGGCGAGTTTAAGAATTGTTAACTTGCGTTTCTGTACACTTACTGTTTACAGGCATCCATCTTTGTTTACGTTACTGACCTACTATTTCCTACTATTTTATGTCATGATAATTCTGGTCCAAGCTGACAGTAATATGCGTCACCTCAGAGAGACATGATTAGGGTCGTTAGGCAATACAAACACCAGGCTTTCGACTGATTGCCCTCATGAATTAACAAATAAACAAGGAAATGCTACGGATATAAAGTGCAGGAAAACCTGGTATATGTGAAGCGGGTTGAAAAGAGAGAAGAGAGAGATAGGTAATGAAGATAGTGTGCAAGACAGATATGTGAGATATGAGAAAGATGTGTTGAAAGACATAAAACAGTGATAAAGACAAGAAAGAGAGAGGGGGAGGAGGGAGATAGAGCAGAAGAGAGAGAGATGTCTGTATGCCTCTCTATATGTCCGCCTGTCTGTATGCCTCTCTATTTGTCCACCTCTGGATGTCTCTCTACATGCCCGGATGTCTCTCTGTCTCTGTCTGTCCGTCTGACAGCCTGCGTGATTTCTTGTTCTCTATCAGCCTACTTGTATCTGTCCATTTGTATATATGTCTATCTGAATCTCTATCTAACAAACTGTCTGTCTGTCTTTCCATATGCATATGTATGTCTGGTTGACTCTCTGTGTGTATGTATGCGTGTGTCTGACTCTCTATCTGTCTGCCAGTTTATATCAGTTGTTTATTTGTCTGTATCTCTGACTGCCCCCCCCCCCCCTCTCTCTCTCTCTCTCTCTCTCTCGGCCGGTCAACCTGCCTGTTCAGAGTATTGCAGGGAGAGGTTGAAAGAGATGTATGAATTGACATTGGCATTCTTCATATACCTATCTGTTATGTTATGTGGTTACTTCAGTACACGCTCATAACGGTGACACAGTGATCTATACTGATGGGTCAGTGGTGAGAAACAAACAGGCGGTTTTTTCGGTTATCAGCTCACCTCATCTCTTCATTTCTCTCGATTACAGTTGTTCTTCGCTGTGGAACACAGATGATCGACGAGCAAGTGTCGGGTTGGATCTAGCTACCCATCTACCTACTCTTCCAACTACCTGCCTAGCTACCCACATACCTGCTTACTTAACTACCTACCTGTTTACCTACCAACATATCTACCTATCTAACCATCTATTTGTCTAACAACCCATCTACCTGCCTACTTAACCACTTTCGTGTCTTTTTCGGGATTTTTTTCTCGTGCACCTGTAGTAATAAATTTCCCGTGGTCTCTAGGTAGTGAGTTCGGACGCCCGTGTGTATTAATTTCGAGTTAAAAATCTACTACAGGATCCTCGCCGATGCTACGGACTGCGTGCACTGAGCTGAGTTTCTCCAGACTCAGGTTTGAGTTAGGAGGAGAACGGAGCACTTGTGGGTTGCACCTGTGTGCCGTGATGTTGATCCATCGACTAAACAAAACTAAAACTTTAGTGTCTAACTATCCACCTGCCGCTCCTATGAAGCTCCCAAGTCCGCCTGTTTGTTGTTGTTGACAATTTCTCGAGACGTCTCTGTCCTACTACGTCAATCCCCTAGATTCATTAGCGTTTTGGCTGTGGGATTCTCTGATACTTCTAATTTGCGTCATTACGTCAAACTTGCCACTTGGCATCAAGGACGGTTTACAGCATTCAGTATTCGTCTTTGTGCTTTTTAAGAATAACATGAAACTCCTGGTAACTTGAAAAGAAGGCTCCTGTCTCTAACGCCATTTTCGGAATTACGCTCAGTATCGTTTGCAGGTAGCAGGAAAGGAAATTAGCGCCAATGAATGGGGTTCGCTCAGTATCGTTTGCAGGTAGCAGGAAAGGAAATTAGCGCCAATGAATGGGGTTTCCGGGACAGGGAATAATCACGTGACCAACCTACGAATAGACGTTTTGTTTATTCGTAGAGCTCTAGGGAATAATCACGTGACCAACCTACGAATAGACGCTTTGTTTATTCGTAGGGCCCTACGAATAGACACTTCGATTTACAAATTGTGTTTTTACTTATGAAACAATGACAGTTGGATACAGCTTGACAAGAATCCAACGGTATCTCAATGAAGACTGTACGTTAATTATAAGCGGAGTTATTAATATTTTTGTGTCGGGATCTACAACTAGGAAGTGTAATGGAATCTTAGTAAATTTAACACAGCTGATTGCCGCCCAGTAAATTGAGTGCTGAGAACTTCTGACTTCTATTACTGTGGCTTGTTTATTTTTAAACGGACAACATAGTACCATATATCATTGCGTCCGGGGTGGCAAGGTCTAACTTGATGCATTATCTATTTTTCGATAGGATATGCTGTGACCTAATTAACAATTAAAAATGGCTGCCAATGGTTTATTATTCATGTAAAGTCTGTCGCATCGGTAACAAACCTGACAAGATGTATACTTTATTGTGCATTTTGGTAACAGGAAAGTAAAAGTCACATTCCTCTTTCGATACAATGTCAACAGGATTGAGATGATCGACTTCATTGCACCGGGTTTAATCCCATATGGCTTGGTCTCTTTCTGCAGGGTGGCCTGCCGAAAGCATCGCACAAAGCACAAGAATCTCAGAGTCTCCGAGAAAAATGCACTTGACTTTTAAGACTTTTCGATAGGATGTGCTGTGACCTAATTAACAGTTATAAATAGCTGCCCTTTATATAAATGTCATGTGAAATGTTCGTCGTTAGTGAAAGAACAATTCATAACAATGTACTCACATTGTCTTAATGTAACCACTGCACTGCGACAGCTTTCTTTTGTTGATTAAATATCATGCATTCATCTCATCTCATCTCATCATGTTCCTCTTGTACCTTGCGGTGTCGTGGTGAAGTATAAACAGCAGGAGAGTGCTCGCTTATGGGTTTCATGCATTAATGTAAGTAAATAAGTTTGTAACTCCTGCATAAATTAAGCAGTCACTTCCGCTAATAATTGATTTCTACTTCTGCTCTATAATTACACTATTTTTAGTTTAGAAACTAAACTAAACTGTTCTGTATCTAAAAGTGAGCAATTAATAATTAATTTAAATACCAACTTTAAAAAAAAAACATAACTTATTTTACAGTATTGTATTTAAAATTATGTACTGCTGCGCTGCTTAGAAAAAAAGTACTCCTTCTTACACTACTGACAGGTTTACAGACGGGTCTGAAAACTGGCTTTTAAAATTATTTTCAGTCATGTCAAATGCTGAAAAATTATACAAGTACACAGATAAATTATTGCTACAAATGAAACTTGTATTCTATTTAATTTTAGTAGTTAAATTGCCAGTTCTAATTATAAATAAATACAGGTCCGCTACAGTTTAGTATTATTGTATGGGCGCCGCCATCTTGAATTTTGTGTTATGACTGCCATATCTCATTTTCTTGTTGTGCTAAATATTTTTTCCAGAACGCTATTGAAAGCCATGATTGTTGAAACTCTTCATATATGTGTAAAATTGTACGGAGAATTCAAAAGTGCATCAAAAATTCAAGGTTGGTTTATAATGCAGGAGTTATAAGACAAATGATCTTTCTGTGGATAAACAAACTTCAAGAAATTCAAGAGAAAAAATTTCTCAATGGCAAACGCTTGCAGTTTAGCAGACGGACTGCTACTGCAGTAATTAGAGTTGTTTCTCATGACATCATGCCATGTTGGTTTCGAATACATCGAACCAAACGAGACATGGCTAAAAACCGGAAGTGGCTGGAGAGTCGCTAAAAATCTCCAGTGGAAAAAAGATGTATTCCCCCCCCCCCCCCCAACTGAGTTCGATAAATGACATTGTTACTACTAGTTTGTTACCCCTAGGTATTTTGATTATGTTTTTTTTTTTTAATTGGGTATTTACTAATGGCCGGTCTCTCTGGCCGAGGGGTTACACCACTTTCTCTGTAATCCCGTTTATCACGCAGAGTCTCGAAGCGGGCGAGAACTGGGAGTGGTTCGTCCCCCGCTGGTGACTTGCGGGATAACTGAGCCGGCCGCTCAGAAAGCAATGGCAAACTACTGAGCGTAATCTTGCCAAGAAATCAACAGACAGCTGAAAGATGCTGCTGTTGACAGCGATGTCCTGTAAAAGGATATGCGAATTTAAAATTTAAAAAAAATTTACTAATGAGACAACTACAGCCATATAGTATATAGGTCTTAACAGCAAAATCCAACGGTACCTCAATGATGTCCATATGTAAATTTTAAGCGGAGATATTCATATTTGAGTGTTGTGACCTTTGACAGAGAAATAGCAAATTAAATACTCAGTAATTTGCTCACTGAAGAGATTTGCTTGTGGCCCAGTCAAAGTGAGTGATTAAATGATCAAAATTTAGCTTCTTACTACTACAACTTATTTGTTTTTAAACAAACATCTTAGCAACCATACATCATTGGGATTGGGGTAGTGAAGCCAAACTGCTCATGTCATCTATTTTTTTATATGATGCATCGCGACCTAATTAGCAATTAAAAATGGGTGCCAGTTAATTATTATTCATTAATTACCACGTAAATTCTTAACATAAACTTTAAAACATGGCAAGCTGTATCTGTTATTATGCGGAACAGTGTTACTTAGTTTAGTTTACAGTTTACGCTTGAACTTATTCATTCTTATCATTATCTTTACAAATTTATATGTTCTCTTGGCTTCTCTTTCCTTCGCTGTTGTTCTAGTAACTTATGTGCTATGATCTATTATCAAGTGCTTTGCTGACTGGTGCAGGTGATCATGATTCTCTACATCTTACAATCTCTAATAACATTATATTATCAGTCTGTCTATGTACTGACCATATTCCATGTGATGATAAATTAAATGGTTGTCAAGAATCTTTTCTGATTTTCTGAGAATTTCTAATTCCATAGATCTTTCCACATGTTGAAGTTGATCTCTTCTCAATCAATCAATCATGTGCCATGCCGGAAAGCGTGGGCGGTCATGATTCGCCATTTCACTCGATCACCAGAGTCGTGGATCAGCTCAGTGTTCCTGTCTCGTCCATGCCATGTGGCCAAGCCATCCAGGTATTTTCCTCTCGGTCTTCCTCTTGGTCTGTTCCCCTCGATCTTGCCAGCTGTCACCAAGTTCTCCAGTCCATTTCTTCTCATAACATGTCCAAAAAATTTTGACTGTCTACGTCTAATTTCTCTAATCAATCTACGATTTTCATTTGTCTCTTGTAGTACTTGGTCATTGGTTTTTCTATCTGTCCATGGTATTCTTTGCATTTTCCTCAGAAACCACATTTCTGCAGCCATCAGATGTTTTTCAGCTTGACTGCACATTGTCCAAGTTTCACATCCATACAAAAGAACAGGCTCTATGTATCCCCTCAACACTCTTTTTCTCGTTTCAATTGACATCAATTTATTGGTCAGAATGTTTTTCATCTTGCTAAAGGCTACTTTCGCAATGGCGATTCTTGTTCTAATCTCTTCAAGGCATCTGCCATCAGATGTTATGACTGTTCCGAGATAATTGAACCGATTCACTTGTTGAAGAATATTCCCATTTACTTGTATATTACATTGTGGTACTTCGTTCTTCCTAGTGACGACCATAACCTGTGTCTTCCTACAATTTAATTCCAACCCCAGCTGCTCACTGTGTACAACCACAGCGTCTACTAATTGTTGCAGATCCTGTGCATTGTCTGCAATCAATACTGTATCATCTGCATATCTAATGTTATTTATGTTTCGTCCTCCAATGCTGATTCCATTTAGGTCTTCTACATTTCTGAAAATATTTTCACTGTATAAGGAAAAAAGATCTGGAGACATTACACATCCCTGCCTAACACCTCTCTTAATAGGTTGGTATTGTCCTACTTCATTATCAATTCTTATGGCAGCTTGTTGTTTCCAATATATGTTTTTTATAAGTCTAATGTCTTTCCCATCAATTTGTAGATCTGCAAGCATATCCACAATGTTGACATGTCTTACTCTATCAAAAGCCTTTGTGTAGTCAATAAAGCAAAGATGTATATCCTTGTTTACTTCTAAAGCACGTTCAATAACTGTTCGCAGCATATACACAGCATTTACTGTACCCTTTCCTTCTACAAAACCACATTGTTCTTCCCCTATTTCAGGTTGTATTTTCTTCCTCACTCTTTGCATGATAATTCGTAACAAAATCTTTGTGATGTGACTCATTATACTAATTGTTCTATGTTGATCACATTCTAAGGTTCCTGATTTCTTTGGGATTGCAATAAATACAGAATTACATAATTCAGAAGGTATATCTCCAGTATCATATAATGTGTTCAGCAGTCTAGTGACTTGCTCTAGTCCAAATTCTTCTAAAGCTTTAATCATTTCTGTTGTGATGTTATCTGCACCGGGGGCCTTGCCAGCTTTCATATGCTTAAGAACATTTTGAACCTCCATCTTTAAAATTGCTGGTCCTTCATTATTAAATCTAATAGCATACTGTTCCTCTCTGTTATCATTATACAGGTCTTTCACATAATCTGTCCATACATGTAGAATCTGATCTTTTTCTATTATGATTTTGCCATCTTTAGTTCTTAGACAGCCTGTTGATGTACTTGTTCTTTTATTAGTAAGTTCCTGAATCCTTTTGTGCACTAATTTGGTATTTTGACTGTTGTGTTGTTTTTTAATTTCTAAGCACTTTTCCTCAAGCCATGATTCTTTTGCCTTCCTACATAATATTCTGACTTGTCTGTGAATTTCTTCATATTTGGCAGGATTATTTTTGTTGAGTCTTCTTGTTTCCATTAAGAGTAAAATTTCCCCAGTCATCCATTTCTTACGACCCACCTTCTTTAATTTTGGAATAGTTGTTTCTGCAGCCATATTGATTGAATTCTTTAACATTTCCCATTGATCATCCACATCCTGGAATAGGATCTCTAGATCAGACAATATTTCAAATCTGTTTTGTACTTCTATGTTGAATTTGTTTTGTATTTCCTTGTCATTACTCAATGTACACAAATCATATTTAGTGTTCCCTGTTGTATACTTGACTTTCTTCAACTTTATCCTCAATGTTCCTGTGAGTAATCTGTGGTCACTATAACAGTCAGCACTGGATCTCTTCTCACAATGTGGCAAAATATGACGACTGCCTTGTTCTGACGTTTGTGATAAGTAGTCTTTATGCCTTAAGCTCTTTGAAAACATGAGAAGTCAAATAATTAGTATATTTGTTAAATGCCTATCCTATTCTATAAAAAAAAAATTTAGTTGCATGTCCTTCACAGGACGTAGCAGTCAACCCCAGCCTCTTGGCTGTTCATGATTCCTGGGCAAGTTTTACATTCAGTAGTTTGCTATTGCTTTCTGACCAACTGGCACTCATACCTTTTTTTTTTGAAAAAACCAGCATCTTTGTGTTCCGAACCCAGGTATACAGGATTACGAATGATGCCTGTAACCCCTTCACCATGGGAAGTAACATGTTTCAAAATGTATGTTTCGAATTGATAGCTCATTCAGACTCAATCCGGAGTCAAATGCCTTATATTTCACTTCATTCTGATTGCTTAATTGTTGTTTCATATGTTTGCATAGTAATCATCATCATGTGCCATGATGATATGTGTGGGTGGCCATGTTTCACCATCTCACATGATCACCAGAGTCGTGGATCAGCTCTATGTTTTTGTCTCCAAGATACCATGTGGCCAAGCCATCCAGATATTTACCTCCCTGTCTTTCACTTGTTTTTTTCCTCCTCAATTTTGCCAGTTGTCACCAAGTTCTCTAGTTTATTTCTTCCCATAACGTGCCAACAAAGTCTTGACTGTCTACACCCAATTTCTGTAATCAGTTTATGGTTTTTGCATACTATTAGAATTCCTTGATGCAATTATTGGGGGTAAACTGTCCGGGACTCTCAGGTTGACCCAGATTGGTTACCAGGAAATGACTTGGGAAGTGAAGGCTGCCTGTGTGACACTGAACACGTCGTCCCCCACTGAATGTTGATGGATCTATACAAATATGGTGCTAGCACAATATGTCTTCAGGTTTATAAAAGGTTGTGTACTTTAATTGTTTAACTTTTATTGTAGTTACTTCAGTGTCAGGTTCTGTTTTTGTTGTATGTTGTATTTTGTTTACTGTTGTTGTTTGCTGATGAAGCTTTATTGCCACAAAGTCCTCAGTTTTTTTGTGATTGTCTCATCTCATCATGTTCTTCTTGTACCTTGCAGTGTCGAGGTGAAGCATAAACATTGTGAGAGTGCACGTTTATGGGCTTCATATATCAATATTCCCATGGTCTCTGCTATTCCCTCCATCCAACATTTACGTGGTCGGCCTCTTCCTCTGTTTCCATCTGGTCTGTACATAATTTTTTGTTATTATATTCTTATAAATGGTGGCATATCTGCCTCATTCCTTTGCTTATATAAGTGCAAAACAATACTTGTGAATGTATTTCTCATGTTATTTCAGTGACTTCAAGGGTTACCCCGTGATATTTCTGTGCATTGTGTCTTCTTTCTTTGTTCTTCCTTTTACTTCCCAATGATGACTAGCCCTCAACCAACTCACACCAGCCCTTTGTAGACTTGTTCAAGATGTTGTCAGATTTGACAGCTAAAGTTTTCTAGAGACTGAGGTCGCTGTTGTCATAGACCAATTGTACATGACGTTAACTCACACCCGAGGCACGGTCGATTTCCGCGTGCGAGAAGCACGGTTTTCATCCGGGTTCAGGAGAAGGGAATTCTCTCCTGGACTAAACACTCTGCCTTTGACCGTGGTTGAGAGTGGACTGGGTCAGACTCCACCAGTGTGGAATGAACTGGGTCAGACTCCACCAGTGTGGAGTGAACTGGGTCAGACTCCACCAGTGTGGAGTGAACTGGGTCAGACTCCACCAGTGTGGAGTGAACTGGGTCAGACTCCACCAGCGTGGAGTGAACTGGGTCAGACTCCACCAGTGTGGAGTGAACTAAACAAATTCCAGTGAATCAAGACATGAGGAAAAGATGCAAGTGTTGGATAGGATGCTGGTGTAACTAGACACTCAACCAGTCCTCCTTATTTGCCTCTTATGACATGTATGGTAGGTTCCAGTGTTATTATTCTTTGCTTCCCTTAAGGGCTTCGATAAAAACAAGGGCAGTGCATTGTGTAACTGAGTTTATGGTAAATGCAACTGAACATACAATGTGCCTAACCAAATGTATGTTACATTACCTTTGTGTTTGTAGATATGTGCACTAACTGCTATAATACATGTGACATGGCTTAATCAGAGCTACATTACTGTCTTTCTGCAGAGTCAAGGGACATTGAACGCACATGTGATGGAATCACAGAAAAACAAGGAACGACTGATGGCAGCGATCAGGCAACAAGCCGGCTTGTCAGAAAAGAATAAATAATTAAACTTTGAGTTGATTCTTGTTTGTCTATCATTACCAAAGAAGACCACATTGTCAGCTCCTGTGGGTGGCAAGCTACTTTATGACCAGGACAAGATGGTGAAGACTTTCGGGGATTGAGTGGACAGTGCAGTAGATCACACAAAGGACACACTTCTTGAGCGGCTAATTCAGCGGGGAGTGAGGGGGATCTGATTGTCAATCAACCCGTAGAGGAAAATGCAAGTGGAAGCTAAATCAGGCTGCAACTGGGGTCATCAGCATGGGAGCTCTTTGTAGGCTGCTCAAGAAGGGGACAGGGTGCATGTAGGAATATTCTGAGTGTAGTCAAGTTGATTCCTGATTTCATTTTTGTCATTTGGAGGTCAGCATGGGAGTTCTTCATTGGCTGCTCAAGAAGGGGACGGGGCGCCTGTAGGAATATTCTGAGTGCAGTCATGTTGATTCCTGATTTCATTTCTGTCAGTCGCAGGTCAGCATGGCTGAATGGATAAGAGTGTACATTCTTAAACATTTGATGAGCTGATGCGGAAGTATCGGGTTCAACCTTCAACCCCATACACCAGTCAGTTGGACTAAAATGTTGACTTCTCATTCTTGACTTGGAGACACAAATTACAAGTACTTCTGAAGCCAGAGTGGGTTTGCCTGATGGCGAGAGACACTGGTAATAGGGAAAGCTAATCAATACACAAAATTTAGTCCAGTGCACTAGAAGTAGTAGCACATGTGTGAACTACGCTTGAGTTAAAAAGTGAGCGAGCGCCCCAAAAAATGTCAGTCTCAGTATGGGTTTGTTGTTGGCTGAGTAGATCTAAGTTTGGAAATGGATATTACAGTGAATGCACTTGAGAGTCAACTTTTGAGCCAAAGGAAATGACTATTGATTTTCATACATTGTGAATCTGGGTCGCTTCCTTGATTCTGAATTTCTCAAAGGCCAGGATGTCATGCCAGCAGAAGTGTGACTGTGCTGTGTAGAGCAACGAGCGGTCATGTTGTAGCGGTTATGAAAGTCAATACTGCAGCTGACTACAAGAGATCTATGACACTTCCATGGACAGTTTACTAACATTATAATTAAAATACAGAATTATATAGAAGAGGGGTGGCTGGACATTTAAGATGCCAGTCTCTGAAATCTAGGTTTTCACCTGGCATGGCAGAGGAGTGGTTACACAGCTATCTGATTCCCTTGCCGAAACCTGGCAAAGACCACACAAAAATTCAGGGATATCGGGTAATAACCATGCAGAATACAATAGCAAGCTGCTGGAGAAGGTAATTGCCAGGAAAATATCCAGCCAGCTAGAGAGGCAATGTCGTTTTCCACCTATCTTTGGAGGGTACCATCAAAGCGAAGAAACTGGACCAACGCAGCAGTTTTTGCCTATGATGTGTATGAAGGTTTCCACTAAGGCTGATAATGTGTTAGTGTATCATCAGGGCAAGGATAGAGATCAGGTTGCTATGGAACTACAAACAGAACTCAGTCGCATAGGCACATGGTGTGGTGTAACTAGTGTAATAGTCAACCCAATGAAGGCAGCAATGACATGGTTCTCTTTGAATAACCAGATAGTCGACTCTCCAACACCAATGGTAAATCTGTGCTCAAATACTGGAAAGAACGCAGTCAATGAAATACCTGGGGATACGATGTGATCTCAAGGTTTTAAAAAACACACACAACAAATATGACAACCATGAATGAGCCAACTTGTGATAGAAAACACAACAACCTGAAATGTAACCATATTTTTAATCATACAAGTCACCACATAAACAAAAAATGATCAATTGTAAACAATCTCTATGCACCACCTTATGCTTAAATCCATAGTTTGTCCTTTTATCCTGGCATGCATTCTATTGTTTAATTAAAACGTGTGCGGCTTCAAGTATATCAGAGTTACCAGAAAACAAAATAGTTAAGAAACGATAAACTGCTTACATTTGTTTTATCACTAAATCCACATCTCTTTGTCAACCACCCCAATCTACTTGTTACCTTTGGACCTTAAATATATTTCATCTTAAGTGGCTGTTGACATTTCTTCTATTGCCCTGAATCCCCCATTATGGCGTAAACCCTCAACCACACCACGCCAAGCGCTCCTATCTTTGGCTATCTCCCTCTGTGTCCTCCCTATATCATTCACCTGTGTCTGTAATTCTCTTCTCTGTGTGATTTTTATGTCTCTTGCTATTTTGTTTGCCTTGTATGTTCCAGATAAGAGTGCCTAGTTATACTGTCTTCATGTTTTCTCAGTACAAATACTATCCAACGCCAGCGTCTTTTCCTCGCCTCTTGGTTCACTGGAATCTGTTGGTTCTCTCCATGAGCCCGATATTGGTGATTCTTTCATATAATTTTAGCTCTTATATTTTGTGCAAGCTTTTGACATGTTACAAGCTAATGTGAAAGTCTGCTACACATTTTCTTTATCATGAATTGACCATGGATTCATCCAGTCTTTCTTCTTAGACCTCTATACTACCAAGGCAGTTCACACTCACACAGACAACTCAAAAACTATTTGCTTATTAGACTTCTTCTGTGTTTGTCTTTCGAAAGAAGTGTGTCACACCTAGTTATGCACCCCCATGTGTCTATGTGTCCGACTTCAGCACGTATTTGTGCCAGGTGCCTCCTCTAGGAGCTCTAGTATAGTCATTAGTGTGCCAGGTGCCTCCTCTAGGAGCTCTAGTATAGTCATTAGTGTGCCTGCCTGCCAAGATGCTGGTCCAGGTGGTCTCCCAGCACAGGCAGCATTATACGGCTCTAGTGTCAACCTTTGTTCATACAAATGGGCACCCGACAATTTTCAGAATGTTCTGGAAATTGTCTGGGAAGGGAAGGCAATGAGAACAGGAAATTACCACCCTACTTTATATGCTATAACCTATAACTATATGAAGAAGGACTCGGTAGCAAAGTGGCTGGACACTCACCTGCCGACCAAGAGGTCATGGGTTCGATCCCCAACTGGACGAATTTGGATTTTCCAAAACTGACCTGGCCACCCAGGTTGACACAGCCTAAACTGGGCACAGGAATGTCTTAGGAAGTCAGGGCGGCTGGAGGAGATACTGACCTCAATCACCCACAGAGTGCCGACTGACCTCAATCACCCACAGAGTGCCGACTGACCTCAATCACCCACAGAGTGCCGACTGACCTCAATCACCCACAGAGTGCCGACTGACCTCAATCACCCACAGAGTGCCGACTGACCTCAATCACCCACAGAGTGCCGACTGACCTCAATCACCCACAGAGTGCCGACTGACCTCAATCACCCACAGAGTGCCGACTGACCTCAATCACCCACAGAGTGCCGACTGACCTCAATCACCCACAGAGTGCCGACTGACCTCAATCACCCACAGAGTGCCGACTGACCTCAATCACCCACAGAGTGCCGACTGGCCATAAACAAGTATGGGTCCAGCACCGCATGGTCAACGTGCTTTAAGGTGTGGAAAAGAGACCTTTACTGACTTGACCTAGAATATGTGAAGGCCTGACACTTCACACCACAATGGCAGTATCTGCTATGGGACTGCCGTTACTTCCTCGAGACAGATTCCACCCCAGCCTATGGGCTCATCTACCTGGGGGGGGGGGGGGGGCCTCATCTGCCTGTGTGGAGCCTCTTAACATGTTTGTCACAACAGTGGCCTACATTTGCAGTCTTCAACTGCCATGGGATTTTTAATGTGTTCAACATGCACACTAGAGAAACAACCTTTTTTTTTTTCACCCTTATCTGAGAATGCTAGGGGGACATGTGATGTCGCAAAACAACCAATGGTTCTTGTACAAAAAAAACTCACTTATGCTGGGATTTGAACTGGGTAACTTCAGATCTTGAAGCAAATACCGTTCCCTCAGCCACACCTCTTGTCCCCTTCTTCTTCCTATCATCTTCCAGTGAAACACAGATCCAGAACCCACTCAGTCAAAGCCCTCACTAGACTTGTTGACGATTGGTTGGATTTGGCAGCTGTAGTTTTCTACAGGATGTGACAGCGTGTCATGCCTTTTAGCAGACTCTGTGGCGAAGGGGTTACGAATGCAATTCACAATCCAACATACCACGTTTGAAACAGCTGCGGGCGCTTTGGCAGCAGTCCTCCTTGCGTTCATATCAGTCCCGGTTGTTCAGAAAGCAGTGGCAAACTACTGAATGTAAACTTTCCTAGGAATCAGTCAAAAACGTGCTGAAGTTGACTACAACAAAGGAAAAGCAATGAGAAATGGAAATGACCACTGTACCTAATATACTCTGACCTAGAATATGTGAAGAGGGACTCAGTGGTAAGGAAAAAGGACGGCCTGTCTCCTTAGTCACCTCTTTCAAGATGCATGCAAGGTTAGATTGCTACTACTATTCATTGCTTTGATTCTATACCATTTCCCCTACTCTGTTCAACCTCAAAGAGGTTATATTAGGGTCTATCCCTGGCTCAAATTAATAATCCTGTGACGGGATATCAAAAATAGAATATTAATTTGAAGGTGATTGTTGTCCAAAGAGAATAATGGTGCTAAATCAGTTTCCCTAAAGTACCCTAGTAATACAGGGGCAAATGCATCCCCCTGGTCTGGTTATAAACTTTGCATACAACGGTTACAAAGATGCATATTGTGAATATGTCCATAGATAATATCATTGTATATTAACCACCTTTAACTCTAGGATATATTGGTATTACATGGCATGCAAGGTTGGTATAATGAGCACATTGATACAGTTTAAAACTGGTATAATGGCCATGTGAGTTTGATATAATGAGAAAACTGGTAAAATGGCCATATGAGTTTGTGAATTTGGTGTAATTAGGAAAATGGTAAAATGGACATGTGAGGTTAGAATAGTGACTTAATGAGGAAACTAGTATCACATGTGTATATGAGATAAGTTAATGTAATGAGTATACAAAATGCATATAAAATTGATCTACTGACCGAGCTAGTAAAAAAAGGTATGTAAGGTTGGTATAATGACATTAGTAAAATGAAAGTTAGTATAATGATATGTCAGTTTGGTGTAATGACAGTAAAATGGAAGTTAGAATGGCATGTAAAGTTGGTGTAATGACATTAGTAAAATGGAAGTTAGTATAATGACATGTAATGTTGGTGTAATGACATTAGTAAAATGAAAGTTAGAATGACATGTAAGGTTGGTGTAATGACATTAGTAAAATGAAAGTTAGAATAATGACATGTAAGGTTCGTGTAATGACATTAGTAAAATGAAAGTTAGAATTATGACATGTAAGGTTGGTGTAATGACATTAGTAAAATGAAAGTTAGTAGTGCAATGGATAGGGGAGGTTGACTCAGGGAGGAAGACAACAAATCTGGAAATTCAGAACAATGTATTCCCTTAGTGAATTTAAACATAGAAGCTATAAACAAAATATTGCACGATATTTTGCCTGACATATTTTGTTGCACCTTGTCAAGGTGCATAATGTAGAGTTAAATATCATGTGAAATTAATAAACAAATTTCTTATTAGTCATAGAGTTAATAAAGAGAACAAATTTCACATATTATATCCAATGAACAATAATCGATTGCTCAGATATATTGAAGCATTATAAATTAGGCAATTCCAACCACTGCCATGCAAACAGAAGGACTTCCTATTCAATCTTAGACTGGGGATAACATACTCTAAATTCAAACAATATCTGTGACTACGTATTTAGTATTTCAGTCAAAGTATTATTAATTTATTATTCACTTCTAACGATACATAACTGTGCAGTATGCACCCGAAGAGATGCAGTGAAATATGCCAGGCAATAAATTGTGCAACATATTGTTTATGGCTTTCGTGTTTAAACCTGGAAATGTCCAAACCAGAAAAGGCCTGTAAATCACCACCTTCATCAGAGTCGAGCAAACAGCAAGAACAGAACACGCATACGTCACACCAGACAGCTAGCAAGTGTGAAACTGAACAGACAGATGATGAGAAACATTACTGGTCACATACCAGTGTTTGAATCCACTTCAAGGCAGGGAACCAGGGCATTGACTGGGTGGTACAGGTGGCCTGTGGGATATTGACCGCATCACCAGTCTTCCTGGCCTAGGGGTTAACGTCTTTCTCTGTAATCCCATATATTCTCGTGAGTAACGTAACCTGCGTGAGAATCGGTAGCAGTTTTTGCTGCGTTGGTAACTTACGGGGTATGTGAGCCGGCCGCTCAAAAAGCAATGGCAAACTACTGAGCATAATCTTGCCTAGTACATCAACAGCAGCTGAAAAATGCTGGTGTTGACTGCAACGTCCTATAAGGGATATGCAACAACAACAAAAACAGTGAGTGAGTGCTGGCTGGTCTAAAACTATAGGCTACCACCATATACAGGGTGTATTTTTAATGACTGTGCAGTGTTTGAAAATATTGCCTGTCCAAGTGTTGTATTTACCTATTATGTTGCATGAGCTTTACAGAGGGTGAATACAAAACTTGGACCGGCAATATTTTCAAACATCGCAGTTATTAAAAATACACCCTATACCTTATGGTGTGAACTGGGGTCCCTCACTGTACTTACATGTAAAATGAAGGGACAAGTAGAAGAGATCAGATAGTTAGCCGTCAAATAGTAAATTACTCTCTACCTTGATACAACAACAAATCCATGTAGAAAATAACAATAAACCCTAGGGAGAAATATTTAATCATGAGTTGAGTTCAGAACATCAGTGCACTCAGGACTTCCATACGTGCTCCGCCCCCTCGTTCAACAGCCAGCGAAGCGTCATAGTACTAATTGTTCCCACAGCTATCTGATTAAAAGTTCTCCTGGTCTCCCCTCTCAGTTTTGAGATTCTTCCAATCCCCCGCAATCTCATTCTTTCCACATACGGGTTCTCAATCTGTTCCTCCGCCTTCTCCACCTGGTCCCACAAGTGCACGACCACCTCCTCCTTGTCCATAGGCAATCTACCATCAAGAGGTGCCTTCCCTGCAAGCCTATCAGCCTGTTCATTCTCGCGCACCCGCGAACCCCCACATGACCAGGGTAAAATATCCATACAATTCTCACAATCTGTGACCTCTGAAGCGACGATAGCCATTCCACACGAAACATTCCTGTCTCCACCTTACTAAGCATACTCTTTGAATCCGTAATGAATGCAATGTGTGTTGCAGTAGTTTCCTCTAGCCAACGGAATGCTGCTGCTACTGCCTCCATCTCCATTCTCATGCTGGAGGTCGTAGTCTCATATGCCAGACTCTCTTTTTTTCAAGACTATTAGCCTTTGCAATAAAGCCCCAGCCACTACGTCTGTTTCTCTCTCACCACTGACACATCGGTGTAGATGACTATGTCACCTTGATGTGTGTTGCTCTGGATCAGCTGTTGCACTTCAAACTCAGTGCGGCCCGCTGCCCATTCTCTGCACTCACGACCTAGTGTTATTATTACATTGTGCCAGTCCGTTATGTATTCTGGAACTTCAAGCCACTCTTTGTCACGATTGATGGTCTCTAGATCACACACCTGAAGTATAGAAAGTTCTGCCTGTGCCATCCAGGACCTGCCTTGTCTTAGTCTGTGACTATGATTTAATCATAAAAGACACTGTAGAATACTGCAGAGGATGTGAAAGGCAAGGGGAAACCACAACATTGCTTCCCCAACAATAAGTTTATAAGCAGTCACAGAATTAGACATGATGGAAGGCCATGTTTATTCCACTCTGGACTGAACAATATTGGCACAGCAAATAGAGGAGACTGGCTGGAGGTAAATCTGTGGTCAAACAGTTTGTTGGCAACAACCAGAAATCTATTAAGATCTATCTAGATCCTGTCTACAATATGAATGAAACAACTGATTGGTAAGAATAATGCCACAGTTCACCATGTCTGCATGACAGGCATGGGTCTTCATTCATGGCAATAGGGCAGAGGGCACCAGGTGTAGGAGTGACTTGGGCAATGACAGGAAAATCCTTCAGACTCAAACTTTAGAGTGAGATATAAACTTAAATCCCAAGGCAGATAGACACTGCAAGTCATAAGGCTACTGGCCTAGCAATGTTGGAGGAGGAGAGGGAGGGTGTTGTTGCGAGAGTGAGACCTACCCCCTGGAAGAAAAAGCTGGATAGCTTGACTGGAATCCATCAACACGAAGTAAAGTGCACACAAATGCATACTCAAGTTGAACATAGTGACCTCTGAGATGGTGTAAGGTGAATATCTTGGGTGTCACAACCTCCCCCAGAAAGAGGGGCAAAGAAACAACACAATCAAAAACTAAATCTTCACTGGTTGTATGGTCAAGATTGTCCCCATATGCCAAACGCACGGCCAGGTCAGTAATATGGTCATCTACCATACTAATTTGCTGGTCAGTGTGACCAAGAGGTTTGATGCACTTGTGTGCTTAAATTGTCTCTGGTCACCGTGCTGTAGCGGGCTCATTCCACACACCGGTCACGCGGACTTAAATTTTGACTTCTTGTCCTGGACTTGGGGGCGTCAATTACAAGTACCTCAGAAGCCAAAGAGAGTTCACCTCATGACAGGGGACACCGGTAATAGGGACAGCTCACCCTCACACAACAACTTGTGACTATGCTCAAGTTAAAAAAGCAAGCACTTTTTAAAACTAAAACAAATCTAATTTACTACATTAGTTCTAGAGATTTATGCTGGCAGGATGAGTGAAAACATGTAGCAGTCACACCATCAAATAGAGATATTTACGTGGGCAGGAAAAGAGTGAAAACAGCCAAATGGCCATTTACCTAATTGCATCTCCTTTGCAGGGTGTTGCAACCAACCCGAAGCCTAGTAAGATTTACTTGGTAATTTTACATTCAGTAGTTTGCCATTGCTTTCTGAATGAGATATCAACGTTCAAGTCCAACAGACCGGGGTGGGGAACAAACCCACTAACCCACCCCTAGCCAACCACACAAGCATTTAAACCTCCGGCCACATCTACCTCTACCCTATCAAATAATGTAGAAAAATGTGTCTTCCCATACGATTTGATGCATAGAACACCCTACATAATACACATATTGACACTTTATAAACAAATGCAAATATCACTTCAACACACATTAGGCCAAAGAATCAGTCTAGTTAACAGGAGGATCAGCAACAAATACAACAACAAGACTTCAATACAAGGAGAGGAAATATTAACGTCATATTGTGTGTTCTATTTGAGGAAATATCAACATTATATAGAGTGTTCTATTTGAGGAAATAACATTATAGTGTGTTCTATTTGAGGAAATATCAACATTAATATGGTGTGTTCTATTTGAGGAAATATTAACATTAATATGGTGTGTTCTATTTGAGGAAATATGAACATTATATAGTGTGTTCTATTTGAGAAAATATGAACATTATATGGCGTGCTCTATTTGAGGAAATAACATTATATGGTGTGTACTATTTGAGGAAATATCAACACTGTGTTTTCTATTTGAGGAAATATCAACATTATATGATGTTATGTTCTATTTGAGGAAATAACATCAACATTACGTGAAGACCTCAGTCTGGAGCTGGCGAGAGTAATAATCAATATTGCACCAATATTAGAGGGAAAAAATCTGAGATTACTGTCAAATGTAACATATTATTCACCAACTGTACATTTTGGGGTCTGTAAATTTGAGGACCTGTAAATCCAGGGGCCTGTAAATTTGATGATGTGTAGATCCATGGATCTGTAAATCTGAGGATGTGTAGGTCTGTGGGTCAGTAAATCTGATTATCTGTACATGTAACCAGCAATACACTGCAGACCATAAACATTGATTACTTCCAGTTATGAAACATCACACATTCATGCAGTCTCTAAACTTATGTGCAGAGGCACCTTCTGGTTTTTTTTTTATTTTTATTTTTACAGATCTCTCTCTCTCTTCTTTCTCTCTCTCTCACACAAACTCAGGCTTAACCAGTTTTGGTCAAATCAAATCCATACCATGAAAATTCAGTGTCTGTGACTTTAGGAAAAGTGAAATGCAGTTTCATAATTTCCCAGTGAAATAATTTCATAATTACCTAGTAAATGCACTGAAATAGTTTCATCATTTCCCAGGAAAATGCATTGAAATACTGTATTTTCATCATTTCCCAGCAAAATGCAGTTTCATAATTTCCCACTGAAATACAGTTTCATCATTTCCCAGGGAAATGCATTGAAATGCAGTTTCATCATTTCTCAACTTCCAGAGTCAAAGGTTCAAAATCAGCAGTGCAAGCAAACTGCTCTAAGTTGATTTTGATGGTGTGAAACATCAGCCATTCAGAAAACAATGGCAAACTACAGAATTCAAATTGCCCAGTAAATTACAAACAGCCAATAAATGCTGAGGTTGACTGCAATGTCCTGTAAAGAACGGGCATCTAATTAACCATGAAATAAACATGTCTATATTCAAATTCAGAAACAAAGAGAGGATTTTGTAACAATTCATCCAGTTGTGCCTTTCTTACACTTGGGCACATAGGTACTTTAGTCTGTTCAATATTTCCTCTCCTATTCTTAGATATACACTCTTTCTTCCTTTACTCTGCACATCTGTGGCTTAGGACCACTGCAGTCGATTTGGAAAGCAGGTCACTTTGTGTTAATCATCACAAAAGTTTGAGCTTTGGTCATTCAAACAGCAATGGCAAATTAAAAAAATAAAATTTAAAGTTAGTTGCATATCTTTTACAGGACGTTTGCAGTCAACCCCAGCATTTTTTTGCTGTTGTTGATGTCTTGGCAAGTCTTACGTTCAATAGTTTGCCACTGCTATCTGAACGACCGGCACCCATACCATTTACGTCAAAAACAAGCGCAACACGGCCTGCTGCCAAATAATGGCAAATTACTCAATGTAAAAATGCTTAAACAATCACTAACAGTCGCAAAATGCTGGGGTTGGTTGCAACATCCTGTAAAGGACCTGCAGCCAACTAACCTTTACAACCTATTTTCTTAACTCATGAATGAACACATGTAGACCAGAAAACAACATACAGGAAGGCCCCGCTATACATCGTTTTGTTTTACATCAATACGCTAGAACGTCGTCATCACAATGGGACATAACTTTATGTTGCTACGTTCCGCCATAATGTTGTCACCTGTGTTGCTATGCTGCGTTAACGTCGCCATTTTACATGTTGTGCTGTGCATTTTTAAAGGATTTTATCGTGTAATCACCCATAATTATGCGTTCAAAGCGCACAGTAAGTGCTGATAGTTGTCTGTTTGTAAAAGAACCAGGAAAAGTGTTACTCTTGAGGTGAAGTTAGATGTCTTATGTCGTTTTAAGGCTGGTGATCGGGCTGTTGATATCGGTAAAGTCCAAGGTTTACCTCCAACCATGGTAAGGTTAATTAGTGCAGGTGCTGACAAAATCAACGAGGGTGCTAAAAACATAACCCGAGTGCTTCCAAGATCACTCTACCAGAAGTACTCTTATGGAGAACATGGAAGCACTATTGGCCGTCTAGATTGAAGACCAGAACCAACGGAATATGCCTGTGAGCAAGATGGTTATCGAAGAGATAGCAATGTCTTTCTATGAAGACCTAGCTAAGAAAGCGGGTGAGAGCAGTACTAGTAGTGCTAAAGATAGTTTTGGAGCGAGTCGTGGTTTTAATGCCTCTACATCCCATTAACTCTTCCACTCGCCCTCCAACCCATCTCTATGTAGCCAATAAATATCAACAACCATCAAAATACATTACATAATACACTGTAATTAATTTGGGAAATAGTGTTTCGTTTAAAGTCACGTTTTCCAAGAGCGTATTCCCGACGTTAACTGGGGCCTTCCAGTACAAGGCTAGTTACAAAGGCTAGTTTTGTAAACATCTTGCAGGAAGAGAAGAGATTTTTGTTTTGTTTGCCTTGCTTTTGAACTCAAGTGTAGTCTGTGCAAGTTATACCACTTCTGGTGCACTGGACTGATTTTTGCATGTGGAATAGCTTTCCCTATTACCAGGTTCCCTCGCCATCAGGTGAACCCACTCCTACTTCAGAGGTTCTTGTAACTTACATCCTCAAGTCAAGGACGAGGAGTCAACATAACTGACCGGTGCAGGGGTTGAACCAGCTACCTCGACATCAGCACACAGGAAGTTAAAAAGCAAGCTTATCCAGAGAAAAGATAATCTCATTAAAAGTCTCTGTCAAAGTAAAGTCAAGAGTCAACCTTGTAAACACCTCTTTTACTGCCAGTACATATTTTAGTCTGCATACACCTGGCAGTCTTGGTCAATTTTAAAATCAGCCCCATTGAGGGTTTGAACCATGACCACTGGGCTGGTAAGTGAGCATCTAGCCACTTTGCTGCCGCGGCTCCACATATTCATAATTGATCTGGTTTAATACTGGGGATAGATCTGCAACCAACAAGGAGCGGAAAGGGGGAGGGTGTTTGTGGGCAATTATATCATTATTGTGTCTACATTTCTGATGCAGACAATGCCATCACTGTCTCTGTCACAGATACTGTTATAATCAGACGACGTTCCGTCACAGACAAAGTACCCGTCTACATGGTCACAAACATGTTTTGTAATATACCAACATTTCAGCCACAAACATTAACACAGATACATTTCTGTCACAGAATTTAATAATATGTCCACAATTGTCATACACAATGGAATCAATCAATCTGGGAGTCTCTGTGGCGAAGTGGTCAAACTGTCTGACTCTGGCTATGAAGGTTGTGGGTTTGATTTCGGGCCGCGCCCTTCAGTTCATGAGTGCAATTTTTTTAGGAGATTCCTGAGGGTCGTTGCTGGAGCTATGGAGTTCGTGATGTGTCCACAATTGTTATACACAATTTAATCAGTCAATCTACATTTCTGTCACAGAATTATATGTGTCCACAATTTAATCAGTCAATCTGCATTTCTGTCACAGAACTGAATTCAGTTATAAATCCGCAACTGTCACAAACATCTTTATCTACATTTATGGCACAAACATATTCAAACACATATCTGACTTTCTGTCAGAAATATCTACAAAATGAATGTGTACTTCTGTCACAGAAATTGTCAATAATGTTTCACCATTTGTCACACACATCATTATGCAAATACATTTCTGTCAGTTAATTAATATGCATTATTTCTGTGAATATATCGTCAATAATATGCATACAAACAGCTGTATGTCTGCTGTGCACATACGTCAATTTTCACTGATGATTCTATACACACATACATAAACGTGTGTGTATATTTCCTGCACATATACACATATGTACATATATCCACACATAGTTGCATGTACGTGCTCAAACACCAACAAACTTGCATCCCGATGCATATATATTTGCATTTATACATGCACAGACTCACGCCTACAAACATACGAGTAGATACATACAAAAATTCAAAACATATACACAAATACAAACAAGTAGAGTGCATAAGTTGTACTGTACTATAAAATTAAATTCAGAAATCTACTACAATGCCATCATTACAAGGGTTAAGATTAAAAAAAACATATATATTTACACTGATGGATTCCTAACGATAAAAACATTATGTGTCATTAATGATGAACCCTACCAATAAAATCTCATTATGTCATTAATAATGGATCTCCCCCGATAAACATGTCATTAATGAAGAATCCCTACTGATGAAAACACATGTCATTAATAATGGATCTCTCCTGATAAATAATGAAGAACCCCTACTGATAAATAACACATTATGTCATTAATAATGGATCACTCCCGATAAAAGACTGTCATTAATGAAGAATCCCTACTGATAAAAAATCATTATGTCATTAATGATGGATTCCCCCCGACAACATGTCAATAATGATGGATCCCTTCCGATAACATGTCATTAATGATGTATCCCAACCAATAAAAACATAGTATAAATCCACAATGACGGATCCCTACCACATGACGACTACATATAAAGTTGAACAAACATGAACGATGTAATCAGCAGTTTTTGTTTAAAACAGTCCACATTTGCATACATTTATGACATATCCCCTCTATTCACAAAAAAAAAAACAATAGTGAAGACAAAACACACATAACATATGTATAGACCAGATCCTGGCTATCATACTAAACATTGTGCCTCTCTTATCTGCTTGTCCCACATTCGGCTAATTTCCCTATTTCAACTCTTCTATTAGTACAGTGGTTCTCAACTTTTTTTGGCCCGTAACTTCCCCCCCCCCACCTTTCACCATATTTTCAGATTCCCCTCTCCCTTTCGTATTTCCTACCTACACCTCCCCCGGGGGGGAAATTCCCCACCAGTTGAGAACCTTTGTATTATTGTGTCCCATAAATTTAATTTACCTTTTCGTTATGGTTTTCACGATTTATATTTTGACACATGCAGTTGTCACAATACCTTAGTGTTATATTTTGACACCTGCAGCTGTCACAATACCATAACCCTTTACAGGGTAAAATGTCCATTTGCAGCCGATCGCTAAACAAGCAGATCGTCTGAAACCGCCCGATACTATTATGCATTGTAAAAACGTGAGCTCTCAGCTTTCCGACACTTCGGACAGATACTTTCGCCGATAGCTTGACAACGTGGCCGCCATATGTAAGCACCTACTATGAATTTGAACAGACTTTTACGGACTTTTTTTTTATAGTTTTCGGGATTTTTACGCTTAATTTTTCAAAATGGATTTCGGCAATTCTTCAACTGATAGCCGAGATTTCGCTAGGTTTAATTTAAGTGACATTAAAGGGCACGAAGTTGACTATTAGTCGCAGCTAGATATCAGTGAAAAGCGTTACTTTGCATTAGCAGTCGTGAGTCGGACTTTAAAGAAAGTGGTTATGATTCTGAAAATGTTTGTAAATTGCCGTATAGATGACGGAAAATCACAAACAATATGCTGTATTTCGTAAATATCTGTATTCATATATGGATTACCGACAACAATCCCGCGAGTAACATATTCTGCATGCTTTTCCCTTCATTGTGTTGTTTATTTAACTAAAATCGGTTGACTAACACCTTATTTGTGATGTTTTTACAAACGCAACCCGAAATTTTACCGAATCTGAAAACATCTTACCCGTTTAGGGCTAAATAACGGACAAGCGTCTGCCCTGTAAAGGGTAAATGTTATATTTTGACCCCTGCAGTTATCAAAATACTTTAGTATTATATTTTGACACCTGCAGCTGTCACAATACCTTTGTGTTATTCCTTCTTTGTCCACAACATTCCCTTTACAAAATCCACAGCCCCACTACATTAAGTTTCTTATGAATTTCATTACTCATTGTTTATCATATCCTTCCATACAGATCACATTGCGTTGATTTCAATGTTATGAGTGTCTGCCACTAATAAAGCAATGGCAAACTACTGAATATACAAATTGCCTAGTAAATCACAAATTGTCAATGCAGGTTGGAGTTTAAAGCAATATCCTGTAAAAGGACACGTCACTAACTTTATGTAAGCATGAAGAAGAGGATAACAAAATCTTGCTAACATTTATTTTATGTGATCACAACTATACCGACCAGGATTTCACTTATATACATATTATGGAACACAACCCTAAAGTTTTCATTATCAACTGCAAAAGAATAAGACACAAAATGGCTGTGAATGCGGCCTGGAGAGGAAAACAAACCATGTATCCAATTCTTGAATACAAATGAGCTAATCTAATTTATTTGTCATCTACTCTTTCAGATCCAGGTGACTTGTGAAGAACTTTCCCCTATAATTCTCAAACATCACGTAATATGTTCTCAGACTTTTTACACTTGGTTGGACCATACTGAAGAAATCTGGCTTCCCTAGTGTATTCTAGTGCTTCTGGGACAGAAAGGGTGAAAGGATATGGGGTTAGTCATGGAGTGAGGCTCAGCTTTATTTGCCTAAATGAAACATAGGTGATCCCGGACGAGCTCCCACGGGAGGTGATAAGGTCAGTATCACACCTGCTGCCTTTAATTTTGAGTAAAGTAAGTCCATTGACATGCTGAACCAAGGGCTCAATGGTCTATACAATTTAGGGCCTAGCTCCATATGCCCAGTGGGGCAAAAGGGTCATTTACTTATGAAAGGAATGCCACAGCATTGATATGCCAGGAAAGGGATACCACAGCATTGATATGCCAGGAAAGGAATACCACAGCATTCATATGCCAGGAAAGGAATGCCACAGCATTCACATGACAAGAAAAGAATGCCACAGCATTCACATGCCAGGAAAGGAATACCACAGCATTGATATGCCAGGAAAGGAATGCCACAGCATTCACATGATAAGAAAGGAATGCCACAGCATTCACATGCCAGAAAAGGGATACTACAGCATTGATATGCCAGGAAAGGAATACCACAGCATTGATATGCCAGGAAAGGGATACCACAGCATTGATATGCCAGGAAAGGAATACCACAGCATTGATATGCCAGGAAAGGAATGCCACAACATTGATATGCCAGGAAAGGAATGCCACAATATTCATATGCCAGGAAAGGAATACCATTGCATTCACGTGCCAGGAAAGGAATACCACAGCATTCACGTGCCAGGAAAGGAATGCCACAGGATTGATATGGCCAGAAAAGGAATACCACAGCATTCATATGCCAGAAAAGGAATGCCACAGCATTGATATGCCAGGAAAGGAATGCCACAATATTCATATTCCAGGAAAGGAATACCATTGCATTCACATGCCAGGAAAGGAATACCACAGCATTCACATGCCAGGAAAGGAATACCACAGCACTCACATGCCAGGAAAGGAATACCACAGCATTCACATGCTAGGAAAGGAATACCACAGCATTCATACGCCAGGAAAGGAATGCCACAGCATTGATATGGCCAGAAAAGGAATACCACAGCATTCATATGCCAGAAAAGGACCGGTGCTACTACACTGAAGGGGAAACAACCCCTGGAGCTTATACAGTCATGAGCTGGCATGCCATAGCTTCACCACAGGGACAAAAACCTGACCCCCAGTCAAGCTGGCAGACACTTACAAACACAAAGCCTAACATCAATATATATTTATATGTACAGGAAATATGCCTTATTCATAAACATGTAATAAAACATATTAATAGATATCAAGTTTCAGTGAAACCTTATCTCTGTCAAGTAGCAACACATACAAAACAATATCACATCGCAGAAGGCTAATTATTTTTTTTTATGTGTTCCAAAAGTAGTTTCCTGCTACCTGTCTATATAGATGGCCAGGCTTTCCCCTCGGTGAGACAATGAATGCAGGAGCCGAACCCCGTCTAACCACACTCATGACTATCAGCACTGCTCGAACAGATCATGATGTTTGGCTAAGCTATAGTATAGTGAGCCACTAGTTGTGTCACTTGTGCGCATTTAATTTCGGCCTGTGGTTTGATACTTGGGAAAGATAACACCTGTTTCATTAAAATGTGATTTGTATTAACAGACATTTATTGCACTGTGATAGGATAGGCCAGGATAACTGTAGACATACAACGGAGCAATCACGAAGCAATAGTAATCAACTATCAATATTTCATGTCATAAAAACAAGTCAGAGCAATCTACCTACCTTACATTGTCTGCTTCTAATCACATTTTGAAAAACAAAACAAAAATGAAATAACTCAAACACAAGTTAATGAAAGCAAAACAGGAACTTTCCTTCAATGTATACACATTGCTGGTTATGAATCCACGATTCAAAAGCCATACAGACAGTGGCGTACGTGCTTGCCGGTCTCTCGAGTCACATAGTTAAAAAGATAAGGACCAAACAAGAGAGACCAACCCGCTGCTACTTAGGTAGGCTGACAAAATAGTCATGATCTGCTGTTTGCCCAGAATAGACAGACTAAAATGTTTGACAGAATCACTCCTGCAGAACACAGGGGGAGAGCAGGACAGACTCCAGCAAATCAAGATCCGAGGAAAAGACTATCGCTGAATACAACAGACACTGAGAAAAGCTGATAATAGTATCAATAGAGGGTCATTTGTGTGGAACACACAGGGTAATGAAATAACGGGAGAATTAAAAACATTCCTTTATCTGGGAAGGCTAGGTATCAAGTCTCACTACCCAAGAGGAGGTCAGTATGGCCGAATGAATAAGAACACATGTTCTTAAACATCTGGTGTGCTGATGCCAAGGTAAGGGGTTCAACCCCTACACTGGACAGTTGGACTACAATGCTGACCTCTCGTCCTTGACTTGGGGATGTAAATTACAAGTACCTTTGAATTCGGAGTGGGTTGGCTTGATGGCAACGGAGACAGTTAATAGGGAAAGCTAATCCGCAAGCAAAATTCAGTCCATCACTACTAGAAGTTGTGTGTATGGACTACGCTTGCGTTCAAAGCCAGCGAGCGCCAAAAAAAAAAAATTACCCAAAAGATCAAGGGAGCGTGCGGTATCATGAGATAGCAATGATTCTTGGAGAAATCGCCAGCCCAATGCTGAGATCAAAGCTGGTATCTTCTGAGGCAGACACCATAACCTCTCAGCCATGGATTCCTCCACCGCATGCATGCTAATTCACTTTATGATGATGTCATCATTGTGTCTGTTAACCAATGCCTGGCAAAACTCCTAGCTAATTCACTTTATGATGCTGTCATCATTGTGTCTGTTAACCAATGCCTGGCAAAACTCCTAGCTAATTCACTTCATACTAACATCACAAAAACGTGGGGGGAAAAACCACTACTATAATAAAGCTGAAGTAAATAAATCACTGCATAATTCACATTTTAAAAAAACAACTAAATACACTCAGTTCCAAATGAAACACTCATTTACAACACTAAAATCTGACAGACAAAATATAATAAAAACAACCAAGCAAACTTGTCAACGGAAGTTTACAACCAGTATATCAGAATATTAAAATTATAAGAAAACTTCCACATCAAATAACATAAAACAACTGAAAAACAACGCTGAAAACTTTCCTCATCTTACAAGTAAGAAATTCTCGAACAACATTATAATGACAATTCTGAGGCAGTGTTTAAACAGATGTACATATTATATATTCATTTAAAAAAAACAGGAAATCAAAGAAACTTTATCCACACAAATCCACACATACAACATAGACAGCTGTTATCTCTTCGGACCCTCAGGTCTGCCCCGGTCCTGCTGTGCGGCTGAGCTTGTTTCTATCACATTCTGCAGAGCGTTGGGTGTAAGCCACTCTTTGGGTATAGCCCGTTCTATAAAAGGTATGCAGGAACTGACATAGGCCAATCGGTTGACCCAGCTTGGCAACTCTTTGCCACACAGGATCTAGTGAATACAAATAAATCATATGGTCTTCTTCTGTAGTAAATTTAAAATAGGAATGGGTAATTGCAATTGACCCAGTTTGGCAATTCCTGGCCACACAGGATCTAGTGAATATAAATAAATAATATTGTCTTCCTTTCAGGCAAATTTAAGACAGGAATGGTAAATGAAATTGAGCAAATAATGCCAATCACCAACAACAAACCAACCAATCATCAACAACAACCAATCAGCCATCACCGACAACATCAAACCAGCCAATCATCAACAACAACAAACCAGCCAATCATCAACAACAACAAACCAGCCAATCATCAACAACAACAAATCAGCCAATCATCAACAACAACACACAAGCCAGCCAATCATCAACAACAACCAATCAGCCATCAACGACAACATCAAACCAGCCAATCATCAACAACAACAAATCAGCCAATCAACAACAAATCAGCCAATCATCAACAACAACAAATCAGCCAATCATCAACAACAATAAATCAGCCAATCATCAACAACAAACCAGCCAATCATCAACAACAACCAACCAATCAACAACAACAACAAACCAGCCAATCATCAACAACAACAAACCAATCAACAACAACAACAAACCAGCCAATCATCAACAACACACAAGCCAATCATCAACAACAAATAAGCCAATCATCAACAACAACACACAAGCCAATCAACAACAACAACAAACCAGCCAATCAACAACAATAACAAACCAGCCAATCATCAACAACAACAAACCAGCCAATCATCAACAACAACAAACCAGCCAATCATCAACAACAAACCGGCCAATCAACAACAACAAACCAGCCAATCATCAACAACAACACACCAGCCAATCATCAACAACAACACACAAGCCAATCATCAACAACAACACACCAGCCAATCATCATCAGCAACAAAGCAGCCAATCATCAACAACAACAAACCAGCCAATCATCAACAACAACAAACCAGCCAATCATCAACAACAACACACAAGCCAATCATCAACAACAAACCAGCCAATCAACAACAACAACACACAAGTCAATCATCAACAACAACACACAAGCCAATCATCAACAACAACACACAAGCCAGCCAATCAACAACAAACCAGCCAATCATCAACAACAACAACACACAAGCCAATCATCAACAACAACACACAAGCCAATCATCAACAACAAACCAGCCAATCAACAACGACAACACACAAGTCAATCAACAACAACAACACACAAGTCAATCATCAACAACAACAAACCAGCCAATCATCAACAACAACAAACCAGCCAATCAACAACAACAACACACAAGTCAATCGTCAACAACAACAAACCAGCCAATCATTAACAACAAACCAGCCAATCATCAACAACAACACACAAGCCAATCATCAACAACAACAAACCAGCCAATCATCAACAACAACACACAAGCCAATCATCAACAACAACACACAAGCCAATCATCAACAACAAACCAGCCAATCATCAACAACAACACACAAGTCAATCAACAACAACAAACCAGCCAATCATCAACAACAACAAACCAGCCAATCAACAACAACAACACACAAGTCAATCATCAACAACAACAAACCAGCCAATCATCAACAACAAACCAGCCAATCATCAACAACAACAAACCAGCCAATCATCAACAACAACACACAAGCCAATCATTAACATCAACACACCAGCCAATCATCAACACACCAGCCAATCATCAACAACAACAAACCAGCCAATCATCAACACACCAGCCAATCATCAACAACAACACACAAGCCAATCATCAACAACAACCAACCAGCCAATCATCAACAACAACCAACCAGCTAATCATTAACAACAACACACCAGCCAATCATCAACAACAACCAACCAGCCAATCATCAACAACAACCAACCAGCCAATCATTAACAACAACACACAAGCCAATCATCAACAACAAACCAGCCAATCATCAACAACAACAAATCAGCCAATCATCAACAACAACAAACCAGCCAATCATCAACAACAACAAACCAGCCAATCATCAACAACAACAAACCAGCCAATCATCAACAACAACAAATCAGCCAATCATCAACAACAACAAACCAGCAATCATCAACAACAAACCAGCCAATCATCAACAACAACAACACAAGTCAATCATCAACAACAAACCAGCCAATCATCAACAACAACAACCAACCAGGCAATCAACAACAACAACCAACCAGGCAATCAACAACAACAAACCAGCCAATCATCAACAACAACAAACCAGCCAATCATCAACAACAAACCAGCCAATCAACAACAACAAACCAGCCAATCAACAACAACACACAAGCCAATCATCAACAACAACAAACCAGCCAATCATTAACAACAAACCAGCCAATCATCAACAACAACAAACCAGCCAATCAACAACAACAACACACCAGTCAATCATCAACAACAACAAACCAGCCAATCATCAACAACAAACCAGCCAATCATCAACAACAAACAATCCAATCATCAACAACAACAAACCATCCAATCATCAACAACAACCAACCAGCCAATCATCAACAACAACACACCAGTCAATCATCAACACCAACCAACCAGCCAATCATCAACAATAACCAACCAGCTAATCATTAACAACAACACACCAGCCAATTATCAACAACAACCAACCAGCCAATCATCAACAACAACCAACCAGCCAATCATTAACAACAACACACCAGCCAATCATCAACAACAACCAACCAGCTAATCATCAACAACAACCAACCAGCCAGCCAATCATTAACAACAACACACAAGCCAATCATCATCAGCAACAAAGCAGCCAATCATCAACAACAACAAACCAGCCAATCATCAACAACAACAAACCAGCCAATCATCAACAACACACAAGCCAATCATCAACAACAAACCAGCCAATCATCAACAACAACACACAAGCCAATCATCAACAACAACACACAAGCCAGCCAATCAACAACAAACCAGCCAATCATCAACAACAACAACACACAAGCCAATCATCAACAACAAACCAGCCAATCAACAACGACAACACACAAGTCAATCAACAACAACAACACACAAGCCAGCCAATCAACAACAAACCAGCCAATCATCAACAACAACCAATCAACCATCAACGACAACATCAAACCAGCCAATCATCAACAACAACAAATCAGCCAATCATCAACAACAACAAATCAGCCAATCATCAACAACAACAAATCAGCCAATCATCAACAACAACAAATCAGCCAATCATCAACAACAACAAATCAGCCAATCATCAACAACAACCAACCAATCAACAACAACAACAAACCAGCCAATCATCAACAACAACAAACCAATCAACAACAACAACAAACCAGCCAATCATCAACAACACACAAGCCAATCATCAACAACAAATAAGCCAATCATCAACAACAACACACAAGCCAATCAACAACAACAACAAACCAGCCAATCAACAACAATAACAAACCAGCCAATCATCAACAACAACAAACCAGCCAATCATCAACAACAACAAACCAGCCAATCATCAACAACAAACCGGCCAATCAACAACAACAAACCAGCTAATCATCAACAACAACACACCAGCCAATCATCAACAACAACACACAAGCCAATCATCAACAACAACACACCAGCCAATCATCATCAGCAACAAAGCAGCCAATCATCAACAACAAAACAGCCAATCATCAACAACAACAAACCAGCCAATCATCAACAACAACACACAAGCCAATCATCAACAACAAACCAGCCAATCAACAACAACAACACACAAGTCAATCATCAACAACAACACACAAGCCAATCATCAACAACAAACCAGCCAATCATCAAATACAACAACACACAAGCCAATCATCAACAACAACACACAAGCCAATCATCAACAACAAACCAGCCAATCAACAACGACAACACACAAGTCAATCAACAACAACAACACACAAGTCAATCATCAACAACAACAAACCAGCCAATCATCAACAACAACAAACCAGCCAATCAACAACAACACACAAGTCAATCGTCAACAACAACAAACCAGCCAATCATTAACAACAAACCAGCCAATCATCAACAACAACATACAAGCCAATCATCAACAACAACAAACCAGCCAATCATCAACAACAACAACACACAAGCCAATCATCAACAACAAACCAGCCAATCATCAACAACAACACACAAGTCAACAACAACAAACCAGCCAATCATCAACAACAACACACCAGCCAATCAACAACAACAACACACAAGTCAATCATCAACAACAACAAACCAGCCAATCATCAACAACAAACCAGCCAATCATCAACAACAACAAACCAGCCAATCATCAACATCAACACACCAGCCAATCATCAACACACCAGCCAATCATCAACAACAACAAACCAGCCAATCATCAACACACCAGCCAATCATCAACAACAACACACAAGCCAATCATCAACAACAACCAACCAGCCAATCATCAACAACAACCAACCAGCTAATCATTAACAACAACACACCAGCCTATCATCAACAACAACCAACCAGCCAATCATTAACAACAACACACCAGCCAATCATCAACAACAAACCAGCCAATCATCAACAACAACAAACCAGCCAATCATCAACAACAACACACAAGCCAATCATCAACATCAACACACCAGCCAATCATCAACACACCAGCCAATCATCAACAACAACAAACCAGCCAATCATCAACACACCAGCCAATCATCAACAACACACAAGCCAATCATCAACAACAACCAACCAGCCAATCATCAACAACAACCAACCAGCTAATCATTAACAACAACACACCAGCCAATCATCAACAACAACCAACCAGCCAATCATTAACAACAACACACCAGCCAATCATCAACAACAACCAACCAGCCAATCATCAACAACCAACCAGCCAATCATTAACAACAACACACAAGCCAATCATCAACAACAAACCAGCCAATCATCAACAACAACAAACCAGCCAATCATCAACAACAACAAATCAGCCAATCATCAACAACAACAAACCAGCCAATCATCAACAACAACAAATCAGCCAATCATCAACAACAACAAACCAGCAATCATCAACAACAACACACAAGCCAATCATCAACAACAAACCAGCCAATCATCAACAACAACAACACAAGTCAATCATCAACAACAAACCAGCCAATCATCAACAACAACAACCAACCAGGCAATCAACAACAACAACCAACCAGGCAATCAACAACAACAAACCAGCCAATCATCAACAACAACAAACCAGCCAATCATCAACAACAAACCAGCCAATCAACAACAACAAACCAGCCAATCAACAACAACACACAAGCCAATCATCAACAACAACAAACCAGCCAATCATTAACAACAAACCAGCCAATCATCAACAACAACAAACCAGCCAATCATCAACAACAACACACAAGCCAATCATCAACAACAAACCAGCCAATCAACAACAACAACACACAAGTCAATCATCAACAACAACACACAAGCCAATCATCAACAACAAACCAGCCAATCATCAAATACAACAACACACAAGCCAATCATCAACAACAACACACAAGCCAATCATCAACAACAAACCAGCCAATCAACAACGACAACACACAAGTCAATCAACAACACCAACACACAAGTCAATCATCAACAACAACAAACCAGCCAATCATCAACAACAACAAACCAGCCAATCAACAACAACACACAAGTCAATCGTCAACAACAACAAACCAGCCAATCATTAACAACAAACCAGCCAATCATCAACAACAACATACAAGCCAATCATCAACAACAACAAACCAGCCAATCATCAACAACAACACACAAGCCAATCATCAACAACAACAACACACAAGCCAATCATCAACAACAAACCAGCCAATCATCAACAACAACACACAAGTCAACAACAACAAACCAGCCAATCATCAACAACAACACACCAGCCAATCAACAACAACAACACACAAGTCAATCATCAACAACAACAAACCAGCCAATCATCAACAACAAACCAGCCAATCATCAACAACAACAAACCAGCCAATCATCAACATCAACACACCAGCCAATCATCAACACACCAGCCAATCATCAACAACAACAAACCAGCCAATCATCAACACACCAGCCAATCATCAACAACAACACACAAGCCAATCATCAACAACAACCAACCAGCCAATCATCAACAACAACCAACCAGCTAATCATCAACAACAACACACCAGCCAATCATCAACAACAACCAACCAGCCAATCATTAACAACAACACACCAGCCAATCATCAACAACAAACCAGCCAATCATCAACAACAACAAACCAGCCAATCATCAACAACACACAAGCCAATCATCAACATCAACACACCAGCCAATCATCAACACACCAGCCAATCATCAACACACCAGCCAATCATCAACAACACACAAGCCAATCATCAACAACAACCAACCAGCCAATCATCAACAACAACCAACCAGCTAATCATTAACAACAACACACCAGCCAATCATCAACAACAACCAACCAGCCAATCATTAACAACAACACACCAGCCAATCATCAACAACAACCAACCAGCCAATCATCAACAACCAACCAGCCAATCATTAACAACAACACACAAGCCAATCATCAACAACAAACCAGCCAATCATCAACAACAACAAATCAGCCAATCATCAACAACAACAAACCAGCCAATCATCAACAACAACAAATCAGCCAATCATCAACAACAACAAACCAGCAATCATCAACAACAACACACAAGCCAATCATCAACAACAAACCAGCCAATCATCAACAACAACAACACAAGTCAATCATCAACAACAAACCAGCCAATCATCAACAACAACAACCAACCAGGCAATCAACAACAACAACCAACCAGGCAATCAACAACAACAAACCAGCCAATCATCAACAACAAACCAGCCAATCATCAACAACAAACCAGCCAATCAACAACAACAAACCAGCCAATCAACAACAACACACAAGCCAATCATCAACAACAACAAACCAGCCAATCATTAACAACAAACCAGCCAATCATCAACAACAACAAACCAGCCAATCAACAACAACAACAAACCAGCCAATCATCAACAACAACAAACCAGCCAATCATCAACAACAAACCAGCCAATCATCAACAACAAACCATCTAATCATCAACAACAACAAACCATCCAATCATCAACAACAACAAACCAGCCAATCATCAACAACAACAACACACAAGCCAATCATCAACAACAAACCAGCCAATCAACAACGACAACACACAAGTCAATCAACAACAACAACACACAAGTCAATCATCAACAACAACAAACCAGCCAATCATCAACAACAACAAACCAGCCAATCAACAACAACAACACACAAGTCAATCATCAACAACAACAAACCAGCCAATCATTAACAACAAACCAGCCAATCATCAACAACAACACACAAGCCAATCATCAACAACAAACCAGCCAATCATCAACAACAACAAACCAGCCAATCATCAACAACAACAAACCAGCCAATCAACAACAACAACACACAAGTCAATCATCAACAACAACAAACCAGCCAATCATCAACAACAACAAACCAGCCAATCATCAACAACAACAAACCAGCCAATCATCAACAACAACACACAAGCCAATCATCAACATCAACACACCAGCCAATCATCAACAACAACAAACCAGCCAATCATCAACACACCAGCCAATCATCAACAACAACACACAAGCCAATCATCAACAACACACAAGCCAATCATCAACAACCAACCAGCCCATCATCAACACACCAGCCAATCATCAACACCAACAAACCAGCCAATCATCAACACCAACAAACCAGCCAATCATCAACACACCAGCCAATCATCAACAACAACTAACCAGCCAATCATCAACAACAACACACCAGTCAATCATTAACACCAACCAACCAGCCAATCATCAACAATAACCAACCAGCTAATCATTAACAACAACACACCAGCCAATTATCAACAACAACCAACCAGCCAATCATCAACAACAACCAACCAGCCAATCATTAACAACAACACACCAGCCAATCATCAACAACAACCAACCAGCTAATCATCAACAACAACCAACCAGCCAGCCAATCATTAACAACAACACACAAGCCAATCATCATCAGCAACAAAGCAGCCAATCATCAACAACAACAAACCAGCCAATCATCAACAACAACAAACCAGCCAATCATCAACAACAACACACAAGCCAATCATCAACAACAAACCAGCCAATCAACAACAACAACACACAAGTCAATCATCAACAACAACACACAAGCCAATCATCAACAACAACACACAAGCCAGCCAATCAACAACAAACCAGCCAATCATCAACAACAACAACACACAAGCCAATCATCAACAACAACACACAAGCCAATCATCAACACCAAACCAGCCAATCAACAACGACAACACACAAGTCAATCAACAACAACAACACACAAGTCAATCATCAACAACAACAAACCAGCCAATCATCAACAACAACAAACCAGCCAATCAACAACAACACACAAGTCAATCATCAACAACAACAAACCAGCCAATCATTAACAACAAACCAGCCAATCATCAACAACAACACACAAGCCAATCATCAACAACAACAAACCAGCCAATCATCAACAACAACACACAAGCCAATCATAAACAACAACACACAAGCCAATCATCAACAACAAACCAGTCAATCATCAACAACAACACACAAGTCAATCAACAACAACAAACCAGCCAATCATCAACAACAACAAACCAGCCAATCAACAACAACAACACACAAGTCAATCATCAACAACAACAAACTAGCCAATCATCAACAACAACACACAAGCCAATCATCAACAACAACACACAAGCCAATCATCAACAACCAACCAGCCAATCATCAACAACCAACCAGCCAATCATCAACACACCAGCCAATCATCAACAACAACAAACCAGCCAATCATCAACACACCAGCCAATCATCAACTACAACACACAAGCCAATCATCAACAACAACCAACCAGCCAATCATCAACAACAACCAACCAGCCAATCATCAAAACAACCAACCAGCCAATCATCAACAACAACACACCAGCCAATCATCAACAACAACAAACCAGCCAATCATCAACATCAACACACCAGCCAATCATCAACACACCAGCCAATCATCAACAACAACAAACCAGCCAATCATCAACACACCAGCCAATCATCAACAACAACACACAAGCCAATCATCAACAACAACCAACCAGCCAATCATCAACAACAACCAACCAGCTAATCATTAACAACAACACACCAGCCAATCATCAACAACAACCAACCAGCCAATCATTAACAACAACACACCAGCCAATCATCAACAACAAACCAGCCAATCATCAACAACAACAAACCAGCCAATCATCAACAACAACACACAAGCCAATCATCAACATCAACACACCAGCCAATCATCAACACACCAGCCAATCATCAACAACAACAAACCAGCCAATCATCAACACACCAGCCAATCATCAACAACACACAAGCCAATCATCAACAACAACCAACCAGCCAATCATCAACAACAACCAACCAGCTAATCATTAACAACAACACACCAGCCAATCATCAACAACAACCAACCAGCCAATCATTAACAACAACACACCAGCCAATCATCAACAACAACCAACCAGCCAATCATCAACAACCAACCAGCCAATCATTAACAACAACACACAAGCCAATCATCAACAACAAACCAGCCAATCATCAACAACAACAAATCAGCCAATCATCAACAACAACAAACCAGCCAATCATCAACAACAACAAATCAGCCAATCATCAACAACAACAAACCAGCAATCATCAACAACAACACACAAGCCAATCATCAACAACAAACCAGCCAATCATCAACAACAACAACCAACCAGGCAATCAACAACAACAACCAACCAGGCAATCAACAACAACAAACCAGCCAATCATCAACAACAAACCAGCCAATCATCAACAACAAACCAGCCAATCAACAACAACAAACCAGCCAATCAACAACAACACACAAGCCAATCATCAACAACAACAAACCAGCCAATCATTAACAACAAACCAGCCAATCATCAACAACAACAAACCAGCCAATCAACAACAACAACAAACCAGCCAATCATCAACAACAACAAACCAGCCAATCATCAACAACAAACCAGCCAATCATCAACAACAAACCATCTAATCATCAACAACAACAAACCATCCAATCATCAACAACAACAAACCAGCCAATCATCAACAACAACAACACACAAGCCAATCATCAACAACAAACCAGCCAATCAACAACGACAACACACAAGTCAATCAACAACAACAACACACAAGTCAATCATCAACAACAACAAACCAGCCAATCATCAACAACAACAAACCAGCCAATCAACAACAACAACACACAAGTCAATCATCAACAACAACAAACCAGCCAATCATTAACAACAAACCAGCCAATCATCAACAACAACACACAAGCCAATCATCAACAACAAACCAGCCAATCATCAACAACAACAAACCAGCCAATCATCAACAACAACAAACCAGCCAATCAACAACAACAACACACAAGTCAATCATCAACAACAACAAACCAGCCAATCATCAACAACAACAAACCAGCCAATCATCAACAACAACAAACCAGCCAATCATCAACAACAACACACAAGCCAATCATCAACATCAACACACCAGCCAATCATCAACAACAACAAACCAGCCAATCATCAACACACCAGCCAATCATCAACAACAACACACAAGCCAATCATCAACAACACACAAGCCAATCATCAACAACCAACCAGCCCATCATCAACACACCAGCCAATCATCAACACCAACAAACCAGCCAATCATCAACACCAACAAACCAGCCAATCATCAACACACCAGCCAATCATCAACAACAACTAACCAGCCAATCATCAACAACAACACACCAGTCAATCATTAACACCAACCAACCAGCCAATCATCAACAATAACCAACCAGCTAATCATTAACAACAACACACCAGCCAATTATCAACAACAACCAACCAGCCAATCATCAACAACAACCAACCAGCCAATCATTAACAACAACACACCAGCCAATCATCAACAACAACCAACCAGCTAATCATCAACAACAACCAACCAGCCAGCCAATCATTAACAACAACACACAAGCCAATCATCATCAGCAACAAAGCAGCCAATCATCAACAACAACAAACCAGCCAATCATCAACAACAACAAACCAGCCAATCATCAACAACAACACACAAGCCAATCATCAACAACAAACCAGCCAATCAACAACAACAACACACAAGTCAATCATCAACAACAACACACAAGCCAATCATCAACAACAACACACAAGCCAGCCAATCAACAACAAACCAGCCAATCATCAACAACAACAACACACAAGCCAATCATCAACAACAACACACAAGCCAATCATCAACACCAAACCAGCCAATCAACAACGACAACACACAAGTCAATCAACAACAACAACACACAAGTCAATCATCAACAACAACAAACCAGCCAATCATCAACAACAACAAACCAGCCAATCAACAACAACACACAAGTCAATCATCAACAACAACAAACCAGCCAATCATTAACAACAAACCAGCCAATCATCAACAACAACACACAAGCCAATCATCAACAACAACAAACCAGCCAATCATCAACAACAACACACAAGCCAATCATAAACAACAACACACAAGCCAATCATCAACAACAAACCAGTCAATCATCAACAACAACACACAAGTCAATCAACAACAACAAACCAGCCAATCATCAACAACAACAAACCAGCCAATCAACAACAACAACACACAAGTCAATCATCAACAACAACAAACTAGCCAATCATCAACAACAACACACAAGCCAATCATCAACAACAACACACAAGCCAATCATCAACAACCAACCAGCCAATCATCAACAACCAACCAGCCAATCATCAACACACCAGCCAATCATCAACAACAACAAACCAGCCAATCATCAACACACCAGCCAATCATCAACTACAACACACAAGCCAATCATCAACAACAACCAACCAGCCAATCATCAACAACAACCAACCAGCCAATCATCAAAACAACCAACCAGCCAATCATCAACAACAACACACCAGCCAATCATCAACAACAACAAACCAGCCAATCATCAACATCAACACACCAGCCAATCATCAACACACCAGCCAATCATCAACAACAACAAACCAGCCAATCATCAACACACCAGCCAATCATCAACAACAACACACAAGCCAATCATCAACAACAACCAACCAGCCAATCATCAACAACAACCAACCAGCTAATCATTAACAACAACACACCAGCCAATCATCAACAACAACCAACCAGCCAATCATTAACAACAACACACCAGCCAATCATCAACAACAAACCAGCCAATCATCAACAACAACAAACCAGCCAATCATCAACAACAACACACAAGCCAATCATCAACATCAACACACCAGCCAATCATCAACACACCAGCCAATCATCAACAACAACAAACCAGCCAATCATCAACACACCAGCCAATCATCAACAACACACAAGCCAATCATCAACAACAACCAACCAGCCAATCATCAACAACAACCAACCAGCTAATCATTAACAACAACACACCAGCCAATCATCAACAACAACCAACCAGCCAATCATTAACAACAACACACCAGCCAATCATCAACAACAACCAACCAGCCAATCATCAACAACCAACCAGCCAATCATTAACAACAACACACAAGCCAATCATCAACAACAAACCAGCCAATCATCAACAACAACAAATCAGCCAATCATCAACAACAACAAACCAGCCAATCATCAACAACAACAAATCAGCCAATCATCAACAACAACAAACCAGCAATCATCAACAACAACACACAAGCCAATCATCAACAACAAACCAGCCAATCATCAACAACAACAACACAAGTCAATCATCAACAACAAACCAGCCAATCATCAACAACAACAACCAACCAGGCAATCAACAACAACAACCAACCAGGCAATCAACAACAACAAACCAGCCAATCATCAACAACAAACCAGCCAATCATCAACAACAAACCAGCCAATCAACAACAACAAACCAGCCAATCAACAACAACACACAAGCCAATCATCAACAACAACAAACCAGCCAATCATTAACAACAAACCAGCCAATCATCAACAACAACAAACCAGCCAATCAACAACAACAACAAACCAGCCAATCATCAACAACAACAAACCAGCCAATCATCAACAACAAACCAGCCAATCATCAACAACAAACCATCTAATCATCAACAACAACAAACCATCCAATCATCAACAACAACAAACCAGCCAATCATCAACAACAACAACACACAAGCCAATCATCAACAACAAACCAGCCAATCAACAACGACAACACACAAGTCAATCAACAACAACAACACACAAGTCAATCATCAACAACAACAAACCAGCCAATCATCAACAACAACAAACCAGCCAATCAACAACAACAACACACAAGTCAATCATCAACAACAACAAACCAGCCAATCATTAACAACAAACCAGCCAATCATCAACAACAACACACAAGCCAATCATCAACAACAAACCAGCCAATCATCAACAACAACAAACCAGCCAATCATCAACAACAACAAACCAGCCAATCAACAACAACAACACACAAGTCAATCATCAACAACAACAAACCAGCCAATCATCAACAACAACAAACCAGCCAATCATCAACAACAACAAACCAGCCAATCATCAACAACAACACACAAGCCAATCATCAACATCAACACACCAGCCAATCATCAACAACAACAAACCAGCCAATCATCAACACACCAGCCAATCATCAACAACAACACACAAGCCAATCATCAACAACACACAAGCCAATCATCAACAACCAACCAGCCCATCATCAACACACCAGCCAATCATCAACACCAACAAACCAGCCAATCATCAACACCAACAAACCAGCCAATCATCAACACACCAGCCAATCATCAACAACAACTAACCAGCCAATCATCAACAACAACACACCAGTCAATCATTAACACCAACCAACCAGCCAATCATCAACAATAACCAACCAGCTAATCATTAACAACAACACACCAGCCAATTATCAACAACAACCAACCAGCCAATCATCAACAACAACCAACCAGCCAATCATTAACAACAACACACCAGCCAATCATCAACAACAACCAACCAGCTAATCATCAACAACAACCAACCAGCCAGCCAATCATTAACAACAACACACAAGCCAATCATCATCAGCAACAAAGCAGCCAATCATCAACAACAACAAACCAGCCAATCATCAACAACAACAAACCAGCCAATCATCAACAACAACACACAAGCCAATCATCAACAACAAACCAGCCAATCAACAACAACAACACACAAGTCAATCATCAACAACAACACACAAGCCAATCATCAACAACAACACACAAGCCAGCCAATCAACAACAAACCAGCCAATCATCAACAACAACAACACACAAGCCAATCATCAACAACAACACACAAGCCAATCATCAACACCAAACCAGCCAATCAACAACGACAACACACAAGTCAATCAACAACAACAACACACAAGTCAATCATCAACAACAACAAACCAGCCAATCATCAACAACAACAAACCAGCCAATCAACAACAACACACAAGTCAATCATCAACAACAACAAACCAGCCAATCATTAACAACAAACCAGCCAATCATCAACAACAACACACAAGCCAATCATCAACAACAACAAACCAGCCAATCATCAACAACAACACACAAGCCAATCATAAACAACAACACACAAGCCAATCATCAACAACAAACCAGTCAATCATCAACAACAACACACAAGTCAATCAACAACAACAAACCAGCCAATCATCAACAACAACAAACCAGCCAATCAACAACAACAACACACAAGTCAATCATCAACAACAACAAACTAGCCAATCATCAACAACAACACACAAGCCAATCATCAACAACAACACACAAGCCAATCATCAACAACCAACCAGCCAATCATCAACAACCAACCAGCCAATCATCAACACACCAGCCAATCATCAACAACAACAAACCAGCCAATCATCAACACACCAGCCAATCATCAACTACAACACACAAGCCAATCATCAACAACAACCAACCAGCCAATCATCAACAACAACCAACCAGCCAATCATCAAAACAACCAACCAGCCAATCATCAACAACAACACACCAGCCAATCATCAACAACAACAAACCAGCCAATCATCAACATCAACACACCAGCCAATCATCAACACACCAGCCAATCATCAACAACAACAAACCAGCCAATCATCAACACACCAGCCAATCATCAACAACAACACACAAGCCAATCATCAACAACAACCAACCAGCCAATCATCAACAACAACCAACCAGCTAATCATTAACAACAACACACCAGCCAATCATCAACAACAACCAACCAGCCAATCATTAACAACAACACACCAGCCAATCATCAACAACAAACCAGCCAATCATCAACAACAACAAACCAGCCAATCATCAACAACAACACACAAGCCAATCATCAACATCAACACACCAGCCAATCATCAACACACCAGCCAATCATCAACAACAACAAACCAGCCAATCATCAACACACCAGCCAATCATCAACAACACACAAGCCAATCATCAACAACAACCAACCAGCCAATCATCAACAACAACCAACCAGCTAATCATTAACAACAACACACCAGCCAATCATCAACAACAACCAACCAGCCAATCATTAACAACAACACACCAGCCAATCATCAACAACAACCAACCAGCCAATCATCAACAACCAACCAGCCAATCATTAACAACAACACACAAGCCAATCATCAACAACAAACCAGCCAATCATCAACAACAACAAATCAGCCAATCATCAACAACAACAAACCAGCCAATCATCAACAACAACAAATCAGCCAATCATCAACAACAACAAACCAGCAATCATCAACAACAACACACAAGCCAATCATCAACAACAAACCAGCCAATCATCAACAACAACAACACAAGTCAATCATCAACAACAAACCAGCCAATCATCAACAACAACAACCAACCAGGCAATCAACAACAACAACCAACCAGGCAATCAACAACAACAAACCAGCCAATCATCAACAACAAACCAGCCAATCATCAACAACAAACCAGCCAATCAACAACAACAAACCAGCCAATCAACAACAACACACAAGCCAATCATCAACAACAACAAACCAGCCAATCATTAACAACAAACCAGCCAATCATCAACAACAACAAACCAGCCAATCAACAACAACAACAAACCAGCCAATCATCAACAACAACAAACCAGCCAATCATCAACAACAAACCAGCCAATCATCAACAACAAACCATCTAATCATCAACAACAACAAACCATCCAATCATCAACAACAACAAACCAGCCAATCATCAACAACAACAACACACAAGCCAATCATCAACAACAAACCAGCCAATCAACAACGACAACACACAAGTCAATCAACAACAACAACACACAAGTCAATCATCAACAACAACAAACCAGCCAATCATCAACAACAACAAACCAGCCAATCAACAACAACAACACACAAGTCAATCATCAACAACAACAAACCAGCCAATCATTAACAACAAACCAGCCAATCATCAACAACAACACACAAGCCAATCATCAACAACAAACCAGCCAATCATCAACAACAACAAACCAGCCAATCATCAACAACAACAAACCAGCCAATCAACAACAACAACACACAAGTCAATCATCAACAACAACAAACCAGCCAATCATCAACAACAACAAACCAGCCAATCATCAACAACAACAAACCAGCCAATCATCAACAACAACACACAAGCCAATCATCAACATCAACACACCAGCCAATCATCAACAACAACAAACCAGCCAATCATCAACACACCAGCCAATCATCAACAACAACACACAAGCCAATCATCAACAACACACAAGCCAATCATCAACAACCAACCAGCCCATCATCAACACACCAGCCAATCATCAACACCAACAAACCAGCCAATCATCAACACCAACAAACCAGCCAATCATCAACACACCAGCCAATCATCAACAACAACTAACCAGCCAATCATCAACAACAACACACCAGTCAATCATTAACACCAACCAACCAGCCAATCATCAACAATAACCAACCAGCTAATCATTAACAACAACACACCAGCCAATTATCAACAACAACCAACCAGCCAATCATCAACAACAACCAACCAGCCAATCATTAACAACAACACACCAGCCAATCATCAACAACAACCAACCAGCTAATCATCAACAACAACCAACCAGCCAGCCAATCATTAACAACAACACACAAGCCAATCATCATCAGCAACAAAGCAGCCAATCATCAACAACAACAAACCAGCCAATCATCAACAACAACAAACCAGCCAATCATCAACAACAACACACAAGCCAATCATCAACAACAAACCAGCCAATCAACAACAACAACACACAAGTCAATCATCAACAACAACACACAAGCCAATCATCAACAACAACACACAAGCCAGCCAATCAACAACAAACCAGCCAATCATCAACAACAACAACACACAAGCCAATCATCAACAACAACACACAAGCCAATCATCAACACCAAACCAGCCAATCAACAACGACAACACACAAGTCAATCAACAACAACAACACACAAGTCAATCATCAACAACAACAAACCAGCCAATCATCAACAACAACAAACCAGCCAATCAACAACAACAACACACAAGTCAATCATCAACAACAACAAACCAGCCAATCATTAACAACAAACCAGCCAATCATCAACAACAACACACAAGCCAATCATCAACAACAACAAACCAGCCAATCATCAACAACAACACACAAGCCAATCATAAACAACAACACACAAGCCAATCATCAACAACAAACCAGTCAATCATCAACAACAACACACAAGTCAATCAACAACAACAAACCAGCCAATCATCAACAACAACAAACCAGCCAATCAACAACAACAACACACAAGTCAATCATCAACAACAACAAACTAGCCAATCATCAACAACAACACACAAGCCAATCATCAACAACAACACACAAGCCAATCATCAACAACCAACCAGCCAATCATCAACAACCAACCAGCCAATCATCAACACACCAGCCAATCATCAACAACAACAAACCAGCCAATCATCAACACACCAGCCAATCATCAACTACAACACACAAGCCAATCATCAACAACAACCAACCAGCCAATCATCAACAACAACCAACCAGCCAATCATCAAAACAACCAACCAGCCAATCATCAACAACAACACACCAGTCAATCATCAACACCAAAAAACCAGCCAATCATCAACAACAACCAACCAGCTAATCATGAACAACAACACACCAGCCAATCATCAACAACAACCAACCAGCCAATCATCAACAACAACCAACCAGCCAATCATTAACAACAACACACCAGCCAATCATCAACAACAACCAACCAGCCAATCATCAACAACAACCAACCAGCCAATCATCAACAACAACCAACCAGCCAATCATTAACAACAACACACCAGCCAATCATCAACAACAAACCAGCCAATCATCAACAACAACAAACCAGCCAATCATCAACAACAACACACAAGCCAATCATCAACAACAAACCAGCCAATCAACAACAACACCACACAAGTCAATCATCAACAACAACACACAAGCCAATCATCAACAACAAACCAGCCAATCATCAAATACAACAACACACAAGCCAATCATCAACAACAACACACAAGCCAATCATCAACAACAAACCAGCCAATCAACAACGACAACACACAAGTCAATCAACAACATCAACACACAAGTCAATCATCAACAACAACAAACCAGCCAAGCATCAACAACAACAAACCAGCCAATCAACAACAACACACAAGTCAATCGTCAACAACAACAAACCAGCCAATCATTAACAAAAAACCAGCCAATCATCAACAACAACATACAAGCCAATCATCAACAACAACAAACCAGCCAATCATCAACAACAACACACAAGCCAATCATCAACAACAACAACACACAAGCCAATCATCAACAACAAACCAGCCAATCATCAACAACAACACACAAGTCAACAACAACAGACCAGCCAATCATCAACAACAACACACCAACCAATCAATAACAACAACACACAAGTCAATCATCAACAACAACAAACCAGCCAATCATCAACAACAAACCAGCCAATCATCAACAACAACAAACCAGCCAATCATCAACATCAACACACCAGCCAATCATCAACACACCAGCCAATCATCAACAACAACAAACCAGCCAATCATCAACACACCAGCCAATCATCAACAACAACACACAAGCCAATCATCAACAACAACCAACCAGCCAATCATCAACAACAACCAACCAGCTAATCATTAACAACAACACACCAGCCAATCATCAACAACAACCAACCAGCCAATCATTAACAACAACACACCAGCCAATCATCAACAACAAACCAGCCAATCATCAACAACAACAAACCAGCCAATCATCAACAACAACACACAAGCCAATCATCAACATCAACACACCAGCCAATCATCAACACACCAGCCAATCATCAACAACAACAAACCAGCCAATCATCAACACACCAGCCAATCATCAACAACACACAAGCCAATCATCAACAACAACCAACCAGCCAATCATCAACAACAACCAACCAGCTAATCATTAACAACAACACACCAGCCAATCATCAACAACAACCAACCAGCCAATCATTAACAACAACACACCAGCCAATCATCAACAACAACCAACCAGCCAATCATCAACAACCAACCAGCCAATCATTAACAACAACACACAAGCCAATCATCAACAACAAACCAGCCAATCATCAAAAACAACAAATCAGCCAATCATCAACAACAACAAACCAGCCAATCATCAACAACAACAAATCAGCCAATCATCAACAACAACAAACCAGCAATCATCAACAACAACACACAAGCCAATCATCAACAACAAACCAGCCAATCATCAACAACAACAACACAAGTCAATCATCAACAACAAACCAGCCAATCATCAACAACAACAACCAACCAGGCAATCAACAACAACAACCAACCAGGCAATCAACAACAACAAACCAGCCAATCATCAACAACAAACCAGCCAATCATCAACAACAAACCAGCCAATCAACAACAACAAACCAGCCAATCAACAACAACACACAAGCCAATCATCAACAACAACAAACCAGCCAATCATTAACAACAAACCAGCCAATCATCAACAACAACAAACCAGCCAATCAACAACAACAACAAACCAGCCAATCATCAACAACAACAAACCAGCCAATCATCAACAACAAACCAGCCAATCATCAACAACAAACCATCTAATCATCAACAACAACAAACCATCCAATCATCAACAACAACAAACCAGCCAATCATCAACAACAACAACACACAAGCCAATCATCAACAACAAACCAGCCAATCAACAACGACAACACACAAGTCAATCAACAACAACAACACACAAGTCAATCATCAACAACAACAAACCAGCCAATCATCAACAACAACAAACCAGCCAATCAACAACAACAACACACAAGTCAATCATCAACAACAACAAACCAGCCAATCATTAACAACAAACCAGCCAATCATCAACAACAACACACAAGCCAATCATCAACAACAAACCAGCCAATCATCAACAACAACAAACCAGCCAATCATCAACAACAACAAACCAGCCAATCAACAACAACAACACACAAGTCAATCATCAACAACAACAAACCAGCCAATCATCAACAACAACAAACCAGCCAATCATCAACAACAACAAACCAGCCAATCATCAACAACAACACACAAGCCAATCATCAACATCAACACACCAGCCAATCATCAACAACAACAAACCAGCCAATCATCAACACACCAGCCAATCATCAACAACAACACACAAGCCAATCATCAACAACACACAAGCCAATCATCAACAACCAACCAGCCCATCATCAACACACCAGCCAATCATCAACACCAACAAACCAGCCAATCATCAACACCAACAAACCAGCCAATCATCAACACACCAGCCAATCATCAACAACAACTAACCAGCCAATCATCAACAACAACACACCAGTCAATCATTAACACCAACCAACCAGCCAATCATCAACAATAACCAACCAGCTAATCATTAACAACAACACACCAGCCAATTATCAACAACAACCAACCAGCCAATCATCAACAACAACCAACCAGCCAATCATTAACAACAACACACCAGCCAATCATCAACAACAACCAACCAGCTAATCATCAACAACAACCAACCAGCCAGCCAATCATTAACAACAACACACAAGCCAATCATCATCAGCAACAAAGCAGCCAATCATCAACAACAACAAACCAGCCAATCATCAACAACAACAAACCAGCCAATCATCAACAACAACACACAAGCCAATCATCAACAACAAACCAGCCAATCAACAACAACAACACACAAGTCAATCATCAACAACAACACACAAGCCAATCATCAACAACAACACACAAGCCAGCCAATCAACAACAAACCAGCCAATCATCAACAACAACAACACACAAGCCAATCATCAACAACAACACACAAGCCAATCATCAACACCAAACCAGCCAATCAACAACGACAACACACAAGTCAATCAACAACAACAACACACAAGTCAATCATCAACAACAACAAACCAGCCAATCATCAACAACAACAAACCAGCCAATCAACAACAACAACACACAAGTCAATCATCAACAACAACAAACCAGCCAATCATTAACAACAAACCAGCCAATCATCAACAACAACACACAAGCCAATCATCAACAACAACAAACCAGCCAATCATCAACAACAACACACAAGCCAATCATAAACAACAACACACAAGCCAATCATCAACAACAAACCAGTCAATCATCAACAACAACACACAAGTCAATCAACAACAACAAACCAGCCAATCATCAACAACAACAAACCAGCCAATCAACAACAACAACACACAAGTCAATCATCAACAACAACAAACTAGCCAATCATCAACAACAACACACAAGCCAATCATCAACAACAACACACAAGCCAATCATCAACAACCAACCAGCCAATCATCAACAACCAACCAGCCAATCATCAACACACCAGCCAATCATCAACAACAACAAACCAGCCAATCATCAACACACCAGCCAATCATCAACTACAACACACAAGCCAATCATCAACAACAACCAACCAGCCAATCATCAACAACAACCAACCAGCCAATCATCAAAACAACCAACCAGCCAATCATCAACAACAACACACCAGTCAATCATCAACACCAACCAACCAGCCAATCATCAACAACAACCAACCAGCTAATCATTAACAACAACACACCAGCCAATCATCAACAACAACCAACCAGCCAATCATCAACAACCAACCAGCCAATCATTAACAACAACACACCAGCCAATCATCAACAACAACCAACCAGCCAATCATCAACAACAACCAACCAGCCAATCATCAACAACAACCAACCAGCCAATCATTAACAACAACACACCAGCCAATCATCAACAACAAACCAGCCAATCATCAACAACAACAAATCAGCCAATCATCATCAACAACAAACCAGCCAATCATCAACAACAACAAATCAGCCAATCATCAACAACAACAAACCAGCCAATCATCAACAACAACAAATCAGCCAATCATCAACAACAACAAACCAGCAATCATCAACAACAACACACTAGCCAATCATCAACAACAAACCAGCCAATCATCAACAACAACAACACAAGTCAATCATCAACAACAAACCAGCCAATCATCAACAACAACAACCAACCAGGCAATCAACAACAACAACCAACCAGGCAATCAACAACAACAAACCAGCCAATCATCAACAACAACAAACCAGCCAATCATCAACAACAAACCAGCCAATCAACAACAACAAACCAGCCAATCAACAACAACACACAAGCCAATCATCAACAACAACAAACCAGCCAATCATTAACAACAAACCAGCCAATCATCAACAACAACAAACCAGCCAATCAACAACAACAACAAACCAGCCAATCATCAACAACAACAAACCAGCCAATCATCAACAACAAACCAGCCAATCATCAACAACAAACCATCTAATCATCAACAACAACAAACCATCCAATCATCAACAACAAACCAGCCAATCATCAACAACAACAACACACAAGCCAATCATCAACAACAAACCAGCCAATCAACAACGACAACACACAAGTCAATCAACAACAACAACACACAAGTCAATCATCAACAACAACAAACCAGCCAATCATCAACAACAACAAACCAGCCAATCAACAACAACAACACACAAGTCAATCATCAACAACAACAAACCAGCCAATCATTAACAACAAACCAGCCAATCATCAACAACAACACACAAGCCAATCATCAACAACAAACCAGCCAATCATCAACAACAACAAACCAGCCAATCATCAACAACAACAAACCAGCCAATCAACAACAACAACAACACACAAGTCAATCATCAACAACAACAAACCAGCCAATCATCAACAACAACAAACCAGCCAATCATCAACAACAACAAACCAGCCAATCATCAACAACAACACACAAGCCAATCATCAACATCAACACACCAGCCAATCATCAACAACAACAAACCAGCCAATCATCAACACACCAGCCAATCATCAACAACAACACACAAGCCAATCATCAACAACACACAAGCCAATCATCAACAACCAACCAGCCCATCATCAACACACCAGCCAATCATCAACACCAACAAACCAGCCAATCATCAACACACCAGCCAATCATCAACAACAACTAACCAGCCAATCATCAACAACAACACACCAGTCAATCATCAACACCAACCAACCAGCCAATCATCAACAATAACCAACCAGCTAATCATTAACAACAACACACCAGCCAATTATCAACAACAACCAACCAGCCAATCATCAACAACAACCAACCAGCCAATCATTAACAACAACACACCAGCCAATCATCAACAACAACCAACCAGCTAATCATCAACAACAACCAACCAGCCAGCCAATCATTAACAACAACACACAAGCCAATCATCATCAGCAACAAAGCAGCCAATCATCAACAACAACAAACCAGCCAATCATCAACAACAACAAACCAGCCAATCATCAACAACAACACACAAGCCAATCATCAACAACAAACCAGCCAATCAACAACAACAACACACAAGTCAATCATCAACAACAACACACAAGCCAATCATCAACAACAACACACAAGCCAGCCAATCAACAACAAACCAGCCAATCATCAACAACAACAACACACAAGCCAATCATCAACAACAACACACAAGCCAATCATCAACACCAAACCAGCCAATCAACAACGACAACACACAAGTCAATCAACAACAACAACACACAAGTCAATCATCAACAACAACAAACCAGCCAATCATCAACAACAACAAACCAGCCAATCAACAACAACAACACACAAGTCAATCATCAACAACAACAAACCAGCCAATCATTAACAACAAACCAGCCAATCATCAACAACAACACACAAGCCAATCATCAACAACAACAAACCAGCCAATCATCAACAACAACACACAAGCCAATCATAAACAACAACACACAAGCCAATCATCAACAACAAACCAGTCAATCATCAACAACAACACACAAGTCAATCAACAACAACAAACCAGCCAATCATCAACAACAACAAACCAGCCAATCAACAACAACAACACACAAGTCAATCATCAACAACAACAAACTAGCCAATCATCAACAACAACACACAAGCCAATCATCAACAACAACACACAAGCCAATCATCAACAACCAACCAGCCAATCATCAACAACCAACCAGCCAATCATCAACACACCAGCCAATCATCAACAACAACAAACCAGCCAATCATCAACACACCATTCAATCATCAACTACAACACACAAGCCAATCATCAACAACAACCAACCAGCCAATCATCAACAACAACCAACCAGCCAATCATCAACAACAACCAACCAGCCAATCATCAACAACAACACACCAGTCAATCATCAACACCAACCAACCAGCCAATCATCAACAACAACCAACCAGCTAATCATTAACAACAACACACCAGCCAATCATCAACAACAACCAACCAGCCAATCATCAACAACCAACCAGCCAATCATTAACAACAACACACCAGCCAATCATCAACAACAACCAACCAGCCAATCATCAACAACAACCAACCAACCAATCATTAACAACAACACACAAGCCAATCATCAACAACAAACCAGCCAATCATCAACAACAACAAATCAGCCAATCATCAACAACAACAAACCAGCCAATCATCAACAACAACAAATCAGCCAATCATCAACAACAACAAATCAGCCAATCATCAACAACAACAAACCAGCAATCATCAACAACAACACACAAGCCAATCATCAACAACAAACCAGCCAATCATCAACAACAACAACAACACAAGTCAATCATCAACAACAAACCAGCCAATCATCAACAACAACAACCAACCAGGCAATCAACAACAACAACCAACCAGGCAATCAACAACAACAAACCAGCCAATCATCAACAACAACAAACCAGCCAATCATCAACAACAAACCAGCCAATCAACAACAACAAACCAGCCAATCAACAACAACAAACCAGCCAATCATCAACAACAACACACAAGCCAATCATCAACAACAACAAACCAGCCAATCATTAACAACAAACCAGCCAATCATCAACAACAACAAACCAGCCAATCAACAACAACAACAACACAAGTCAATCATCAACAACAAGCCAGCCAATCATCAACAACAACAAACCAGCCAATCATCAACAACAAACCAGCCAATCATCAACAACAAACCATCCAATCATCAACAACAACAAACCATCCAATCATCAACAACAACAAACCAGCCAATCATCAACAACACACAAGCCAATCATCAACAACCAACCAGCCAATCATCAACACACCAGCCAATCATCAACACCAACCAACCAGCCAATCATCAACACACCAGCCAATCATCAACAACAACCAACCAGCCAATCATCAACAACAACCAACCAGCCAATCATCAACAACAACACACAAGTCAATCATCAACACCAACCAACCAGCCAATCATCAACAATAACCAACCAGCTAATCATTAACAACAACACACCAGCCAATCATCAACAACAACCAACCAGCCAATCATCAACAACAACCAACCAGCCAATCATTAACAACAACACACCAGCCAATCATCAACAACAACCAACCAGCTAATCATCAACAACAACCAACCAGCCAGCCAATCATTAACAACAACACACAAGCCAATCATCAACAACAAACCAGCCAATCATCAACAACAACACATAAACGAATCATACCTGTGCAAGTGCTGAGGTGAAATGATTGCAGTTCTTGTTGAGTAAATGATACTGGTCCCCCCTAAACTCCTTTCCGAGTTCCTCTGTAATTCTGCGCACATCGTCTGGAGCAAAATCTGTGTAGCCCAAACATATAGCCTCTCTGTGAGAACACAACAATAAGAATAACCAGTCATTGCACACACAGGATTAGCAGCTGAATCAAAAGCTCACTGTGTGGGTGTCATCAAAGGTGGAAAAAGCATCCCAGCAGCACGAAATGGAATACTGCTTGGCTAGTGAATCCATAACTTTAGGAAGGGAAAGTCCCAACTGCAACCCCCAGTGGTAGAGTTAGTTGGTTAGTTAGTCAAAAGATCATCCTCATTGCACATTGAACCATTCAGTCCATAAGTGCTCAGATCCCCTCCTCAGCAAATCCCGCAGCGTGTAGCGGCTAACGACACCAGTTCTGTGTTGGTTTATTAATCTTCTTTGGCTTCCTGTGTAGTGTTCTTGTTTGGCCACACCTCTTTTAACTTACTGTTCTCGCAGCCTGACCATGGTTGTAGATTCGCTGTCATCACTTGGTTTTCGCAAACGACTTACTTCTCGAAGAGCATTCAGAATGTCAGCCTAGTCCATGGCTTGTTTGCCTTCCACAGTAGCCTTGCTTGCAAGCCTGTCAGCCTGCTCATTTCCTTGTACTCCCACATGCCCTGGCATGAAGATGAAACTAATCTTTGCCAGCCAAGACAGTAACAACTCTCTTCGGCCCCACCCCATCTCTATCTTCCTGAGCATACCCAAAGAGTCACTAAGGAAACATGCCCGAGTGAATGTCTGTGTCCAGAACCATGTTATTGCTTTACTTACTGCAATGACTTCCATAGTCAGGCTACTTGTGGTCAAAGCAAAAGCACCAGAATCTTCCTTCACAATTCTGCCTCTGGCCTCAGCCGTAAAGGCCTATGAACTTCTCACTCATCGAATGACCTACCCATATGTGTAAATAACAGCATAACCCTCTAAAGAATTCTCGAAGATCAAAGCCTATACTTCCGCCTCCACAGCAGCCAGATTTTCTTGTCTGCATTTTCTGTCTAGTTGGAAGCAAATTGAAAAGGATGTACAGAAATCTGTTGGCACTTGCACCCACTCCTCGCCAGGTTCTAAGTCCTCAAGTGGACACACCTGTTGAAGAATGTCTTCGGCTTGACCCATCCACGACTTTCCTCCTTTTAACCTGCTGCCCTTAACTTAATGCATATCTTTTATATTGTTGCTGTTTTCAGTTAGCCTTGAATGATGTGTGGATGGTATAATGTATGAAAGAGAGTGATAAAAGGGCAGAATGTTAGACGGGCCAGCGTGCCCAATTCTTAACCCTTTGAAAATAAAGTTTTGTTGTTGTTGTTGTTCTTAATTTCGCTATGCAGTGGATGGTGTGTTTGCGTTGATTCTGAGGTAGGCACGTGCTCGGCAAATTTGTATTCTGTCCCCCATGGTTGAAAAATTAAGAAGGTAGCGCATCGCCCTGCATGCTGTATCTCTTGTGCATCTAAGAATAATACGCACAGCTTCATTCTGTATCTTCCATCCCTTCCATCTGCATATGGCTGAGAGTCGGGATTGCCATCGCATACTCCAAAACAGAAAGGACCAGACCCTCGTAAAGAAGACATAGATGGCGCAGATCAATTTTCCGCCGCCACCACCCGCATTGCAGCCAAACCCCACTTGGCCTTTGTTATCACCTGGTCTAGGTGCTCAGTATAAGCAAGGCTTCGATCAAATCGTATCCCCAGATAATTCATTGCCTGCGTTCTTTCCAGTCTCTAAACACAGATTTACAGTTGGTGTTGGTATTGTCAACACTCAACACACTCCTGTGGTAGAGGATGGGAAACACCCCACTGTGTGACAAACGCAACCCTGGGGACCGAGTATCCACTGGTGTAAATGGACAACTCTGCAGCTGAACAGAGCAGGGCACTCACTTGTCTTGACAGTCGGAAATGGCTGTCACAGGCAGAGGTAAAAGACCCCTCATGTGAATGTGGAAGACAAGGGAAAACCTCCACATCATCTTCCCAAGATTTCATGAACTTGAAGGCAACAGAGATGTTGTTCCTGAAATGAACGTTGCGAATTCCTTGGATTGCCAGAGTAACCAACAATGATTGCCTGAAAGAGGCTACTGAAACTAGAACATTATATACAACCAAAGGAAAGAGACAAACAGCTTTCTTTGGTCATGTGATGAGAAGACGGGCATTGAAGAACGTGACAACTGGTAAGAATCAAGGGAAAGAGAGGCAGAGGCAGACCAAGAGAAATGATGCTGGATGGATAGAGAAGCTGGCATGGAGGAATATCATCAGCAGAGCGGATCCAGAACACCAAAGACCGAGATCTGTGGAGAGACTTAACGCCTATGCCAGCTGGCCGGGCACTTGATGATGATGAGCATATCCATTACATGGAAAGTCAGAATCGAAAGCTCACTGTGTGGATGTCATCTGCAGACTGCATTCTTCTGGTTTCCGGAAGAACAGCCTATGGTGAACGGAAGGCCCAATATACAGAAGTGAGGCTAAGCAGCCATGTGCAGGACGTGACGATTCCTTGGGTGAGCCCACTTCCAGAGCACTATGGGTTGACCCTGCAATTATGGAAACCTCCTTGAATGGCGGGGAATGCCCATGGTCTGACCCTGCCTTCCCTTGAGGGGTGACCGGGATGTCTTCGGCTGTTCTAAATGGGCCAGTTTGGATAGAGATAAAACCATAACAGTGAAAGTCGAACATCCTTTGAAACACGCAGGAATGTTAACCCAGTCAACAAACGCCTGAAGAAGGCAGATGTGTCGGCTGAAAGGTGAAAATGTCACAGCACTGCTGTAAACAGGTACAATGCAATTTCTCCAAAACAAACATTCCGGACGAATGCAGAAGACGAGGAGGATATATCAGTATGCATTCTCAATCTGTTTTCTTCTTCATGTAGAGGCACATGTATTTCCTCTTCAAGCCTGGGGTATAGGTCAGTTACTTTCTTTTGCCTGTGTTACTGGAGGAACCATTTAAGGAAACAAGGAACAGTAACACTGTAACCCACCATGCACATCATCGAGTTGGATCTACTACCCACATCACAGCACTCAGGACATTCCCATACATGCTCCGTCCTCATCTGCAACAGCCAGCGAAGAGTGCCACTACTAATGATACCAGTCAATCAATCAGGTGCCCTCTCCACAATGCAGGTTGGCTGCAATGGATCTCCAACACTGTCTGTCTCTCGCCCTGGCTGTACATTCTGTCAGATTGCTTTTTGTCCATCTCTTGATGTTATCTTCCTATTTGTATCGCTGCCTACCTCTTGTTCGCTTGCCCTCAACCTTGCCCTCCAGTATGGTTTTTATAAGAGTATTATATCTTTTAACCTGGCAGAAATATTTCACTTGCTTCTTTTTTATTTCTTTCATCAACTATCTCTTCATTCCCAGTTTTTCTAGAACCTTTGTATTTGATTGTTTTTGTTTCCATGAAATCCGACATATTCATTCTATGTCCCCAAGTCAAGTCTATGTCCCCAAGTCAAGTCTATGTCCCCAAGTCAAGTCTATATCCCCAAGTCAAGTCTATGTCCCCAAGTCAAGGACAAGAAGTCAACATTTTAGTCCAAGTGATCAGTTGAACCCACACCGGAAGTTTAAAAGTGTGCGCTGTTATCCAGTCGGTCATGCTAACATCCATATCCACCTGGGTCAAATTCCAGCCAATCCATAAGTGCAGTGCTGAATCATGACCCAGTTACATGCTAACGTCCAAATCCACCTGGGTCAAATTCCAGCTAATTCATAAATGCAGTGCTGAATCATGACCCAGTTACATGCTAATATTCCCCTAGCAAGTCAGCATGGCCGAATGGATAAGAACGCATGTTCTCAAACATCCGGTGTGCTGATGCTGAGGTAAGGGGTTCAACCCCTACACCGGCCAGTTGCACTAAGATGCAGACCTCTTGTTCTTGACTTTGGATATAAATTACAAGTACCTCTGAAGTCAGAGTGGGTTCCCCTGATGGCGAGGGACACTTAATAGGTAAAGCTAATCCACACACACAATTCAGTCCAGCACTACTAGAAATAGTGTGTATGGACTACGCTTAAGTTCAATGCGAGTGAGCGCCCCCAAAACAAATCATGACCCAGTTTCATGGTAATATTCCCCCCAGAGATGTGAAGTTGCAGTACTGATCTTGCACAACCTGCTGGTATCTGAGGCAGGGGAAGCAGAGCCCTGCAACACAGCCTCACTGATGGGTACTTCGGTGCTAGGACAGAAGGAAGATCTCTATACCAACCTTATAGCAATAGATGACAGCACTTTTCTAGTTTCAGACAACCTGAGTGTCAATACAACTTACGGAGTTAAAACTCACAGACTTCCAGAGGGTTTACAAACAACAATAACGTACTTGAACTTAAACTGCTCCCCAAGGTCGTCTGCATCCCGAGGTTCAATCTCAAATACACCAGACAGAGGCAGTGGGTGTCCGCCATAGGCATACTCTGTGCACACACATAACAGTATTGTTACCGTAATATCACTGTATAAAATAATATATGTAGATGTATGTCATCTTAAGCTACGGGGTGTTTGTAAAGTCTCCCTACACTTTGTATGTAGAACAAATCTGAAAAATGAAGAACATGATGTCATCAAAAAATGTGCTCCACAGTCCACCGTGAAGCAATATGCAGAGAAGGGCTGTCATTTGCTGAGTAATTCTTTGCACTCCAAACAGAACGGTGTATCAATGGAAGAAAGAATTTTTCTAATTTTTTCTGCATACAAAGTGTAGTGAGACTTTACAAACATCCTGTATATGTTAGTATACAATTTACATAAGTATGTGTAGTCTCATCACATGTTTGCATACAACATATGTTAGTATATGTAATCCAATATGCCTATGTAACATCATAATATACCTTTCTGTCTAAAGAAGCAACAGTGGAAGATAAACTCTATGGACCAATGACTGACCTAAAATAGTGAAGTTTATACAAGAAACAACATTGCAGATATAGACAATACATTTCAAATGAATGACAGAAGAAGAATCACAATATACCTAATTATGTGATAACTTAACTTCTCTATACAAATGCCCATATTAGGAGACACGATAAATACATATGTGGGCCTTCAAGAACCACATTTGTTAGCAGCACAAGTTTGCCTGGTTTCAGTACTCCAAGAAACACTTAATCTGGAAGTCCCACAAAATCACAACTTTCATCTCAAAAGCCATATATCTCCGTTGCTTTCAAGCACTTCCTGATTTGTTTGCCCACACTACAAAGCAGAATAGGTATACCATCTGTATACTTTTTCTTTCCAATATTTAATGCAAGTGACTTATCACATAAGATACTTTTCATCTAATGAAATGCAGCTTTTGGTTAGTCTATTCTGGCCTTAATCTCCATCTGATGTTATGACTGCCCCCAAATATTTCAATTCATGGACTTGTTTATGATATGCAAACTCTGTGGCGAATGGGTTACGAATGCAATTCATAATCCCGCATACGGAGGTTGAAACATTGCTGCGGGCAATATGGCACCAGACGGCATTGCATTGGTTTACATACAAAGGTATGAGCGCTGGTCGTTAAGAAAGCAATGGCAAACTACTGAAAGTAAACTACGTCCTGTAAAGGATATGCAACTAACTTTTTATGATATGTGAGTGACTTATTACATAAGATACTTTTCATCTAGTGAAACTCAGCCATTGCCATGTCTATTCTGCTCTTAATCTCCCTGTGATGTTACGATTGCCCCCAAATATTTGAATGTACGGACTTGTTTATGATATGCATGTCGTATTATGACCACATAGTGGTGTAGAGGTATATCGACGGCCTCAAACTGTGAAAGTCCCATGTCCATACCCAAGTGTGGACAATTGTTATAAACTAACCAACCTAAAAAATCATAATCTGCCTTTTTGGTACCAGGATAGTGATTAAAATCCCTAGTCTTCTCGAATAAGGGGGAAAATAAGAAGGTCACACGTGCATGCTGTACACATCTAGGATCTCCAAGAAATTGTAAACAAGAAGACTGTAATTTGCAACATTGCTGGCAAAATTCCACAGATATAAAAGCTACTCACAATATATTTATAGCATGTAAATCTATTACGTAAAAGCTGTTAGTATGGTAGAAAACATGTCATAGTATAACATAATGTTAACATTTTAGCAATGCATAAACCCCATGGCAGATACTCGCTTACGATGATTAATCATCCCACAGCACTTCATGAAATGACCCACATACAAACCAAAGTCTCACCTGTGCTGTACACCTGGATGCCCGAGTGAAACAAGCACAGGCTCACTTGTGGCCGTACACCTGGATACCTGAGTGAAACAACCACAGACTCACCTGTGCCATACACCTGGATGCCCGAGTGAAACACTCCAATGCCAAGAGAGGATGTGTACTCATTTATCCAGTACTGTGGAAAATGACAAGCTTGAATTATGGTTGGTTAACAAGTGGTCTACTAAGTAGTGTACTAACTGACTAGTGCTGTGCTGTGGTTTAATTTCAAATCTAGTTGAAGAATCTAGAAAATGGAGTAAGAAGGGGGCTATGTGGTCTCGAGGTATGGTGTCCGCCTTGAGTGCTGGAGGTCCTGGGTTCAAGCCCCAGTGATGACCGGGATTTTTTTCTCGTGGACTTCTAGTAATAAATTCCCCCTGGTCTCTGGGTAGTGAGATCGGACACCTGTGTGTATTGTTGCGCACGTAAAAAATCCCTTGGCAGTTGGAAATCGAAACAGATTAGCCTAACGGCGCTGCCCAGGCACAATTTTAAGTTAAAAATCTACCCAAAGTATTTCAGGATCCTCGCCAGTGCTACGGAGTTCATGCACTGAGCTGAGTTTCTCCAGACTCAGGTTTGAGCTAGGAGGAGAACGGAGCACTTATGGGTTGCACCCGTGTGCCGTGATGTTGCTCCATCGACTAAACTAAACAAATCTAATTGAAGAATTGTTTCCAACTACAAGTGGTTGTGGCTATCAATGGATCCTGCAGAGAGTGGCATCACTGGGGATAGAGAGAGGTGGAAATACTGTGCTTGCAGGAAAGTGTCCTGTTGAATTAGGAAGCAACAGCAGGAGGAGAAGCAGCAGCAGAAGATGGAGGAAGAGGCAGAGAAGCAAAAGAAAATGAAGAAGGGGATGAGGAGAAAATGGAGTAAGAAGAAGTAGCTGAAGCAGCAGTAAAAGGAAGAAAGCAGAAAAAGACAACAGAAGCTGAAGAAGAAGGCAGCAATAGCAGCAACTGTTGGAGGAGGGGTAGACAGATGAAGTGGATAAGTAGCACAGGAAGAGGCAGGAAGAATCTGAGAAGGATGAGCAGAAGAAAAATATGAGGATGAGCAGAAGAAAAACATGACAAAATAAAAACGAAAAGTGGGCCTAGAATTGATACTTGCTCTTAAAATGGGAATCAAAGACCTCTCTGAGAAGGACAAGTTGGCAAGGTAAGCAGCTAGTCACGTCACCTTGAACCAGTTCCGTCACTTGATACCCACGTGGCATCTAGGATTACATTTAACCTGTGTTACAGGCAACACATCATCCACCACAATAGCTACAGGCGAAGAATAGATATGGATGGCTGATAATTGCCGCAGACCCACGGTCCATGAATAACCTAACCCACTCACCCAGTTTTATTAACCTAACAAAACTCAACCAGTTTCATTAACTTAACCCACCCACCCAGTTTAATTCTTCTTCTTCTTCTTCTGCGTTCATCCGGAGTTTTTTCCCGACGTGATTGCGTTGTGCCTGTTTACAGCAGAGCTGCGTTCTTGCGCCGTTAGGCCGACACATCCGACTTCTACAGGCATTTGTTGACCGGGTTAACCTTCCCGGGGAGTTTAATTCAGTGCATACACCAACATCTTGCCATACACATTTACGCTTAATTATATGTGGCAATTAAACTGCATCATACATTTATCTAGTTTCTACTGCCTATTACGTCACACCTGTATTCAGTTTCTACAACGATACTCATCCATATCATGTCACACATGTATCCAGTTTCTACAGGGAGACATCCATATTATGTCACACATTTATCCAGTTTCTACTAGGATACACATCCATATTATGTCAAACATTTATTCAGTTTCTACAGGGATACACATCTATATTATGCCACACATTTATCCAGTTTCTATAGGACATACATTCATATTGTCATACATGTATCCAGTTTCTACAGGGAGACACATCCATATCATGTCACACATTTATCCAGTTTCTACGGGGATACACATAAATATGATGTTGCATATTTATCCAGTTTCTACGGACAGACATTCATATTGTTATATATTTATCCAGTTCCACAGAGACAGAATCTCTTATTACACATTTATCCAGTTTCTACAGAGACAGATATTCATATTACATCATACATTTATCCAGTTTCTACAGGTCAGACATTCATAATATGTTAAACATTTATCCAGTTTCTACAGGTCAGACATTCATATTATGCCATACATTTATCCAGTTTCCACAGAGACAGACATTCATATTATGTCATACATTTATCCAGTTTCTACATGAACGACATTCATATATCCAGTTTCCACAGAGACAGACATTCATGTCATACATTTATCCAGTTTATACAGGTGCAGACTCATTATGTCATGTAAAACAAAATATGTATGAGTGGCTCCTGCACGAGAGAGAGAGAGAGAGAGAGAGAGAGAGAGAGAGAGAGAGAGAGAGAGAGAGAGAGAGAGAGAGAGAGAGAATAAACACAGCAACTGTGTACACATTTTAATCTCAATCCCAGTGAATAGAAATTCACTATGGGAACATGAACAGCGAAAATAAATAACAGAGTGACTATTCGCAATTCCATTGCGAATAAAAAAAAATTATATTCGCAATGGAAGTAGGTCACGTGATTATTCCTATGCATGTGTCCATATTACAATATTGTGTTGACCTGTTAACGTGTCCTCAGTAGCATAGTGGTTAGTGTCTCTGCGTGGTACACGGGAGTTCGAGGTTCGATTGCCAGTCGAGGAGGTGACATTTTCATTTTCAGGAATTAGGTGACACCAATGCTAGTCTGATGATTTCGCTTTAGGCGTATGTTTTCTACGGATTTTGTGTATTAGGTGTTGTTTATCTTGCTGCACAAGAACCTGCACACTTGTCTTTCTGTTCTTATCTGTCCTCTACTTTTGTTGTCTTGGGAAAGGCACTTAGTCATCCGAACAAGAGTTCTCTCTCTCGCTCTAAGTCTCGATCTCCCACCTCTCTCTTTCTTGTCTTTACCACTCTTTAATGTCTTTCAATACATCTTTCCCTTATCTCTGTCTCTCACACTATCTTCATTATCTATCTCTCTCCTCTCTCTTTTCGGAAAGCCTGGTGTTTGAATTGCTTATGTCTCTCTGAGGCGAAGCATATTACTGGAGGCCATAGAAAGTGTCAAATTAAGAGAATCATCACTGCTGTGATATTATCCGGACATAAATAGTAGGACGGTAACGTAAACAAACATGGATGCCTGGTAACAGTAAGTGTACAGAAACGAAAGTTAACCATTCTTGAACTCGCCTGGGGACAGAATTATTTGTAGGGATCGTTATTTGTATTGGGGATACCTGTTCTAAAAAATTATTCTTGATATTTAAACAGGACTAACGTAATGTAAAAATAAAACAGGGTGCCAAAAGAACGGACAGAAGTAAGAAGAAGAGTGATTAATTAAACAATACAAAGAATTAAACTCGCAACAGTGAACATTCCTATTTAAATTAACCACCTTCTTAGACTTCTTAATGGCCCAAACTAAAATTGACTAGTGAGCAGACGCTGTGACATGTTTGTTACTTCCTGCAATTTGATTGCGAATATAATTTTTTTCTATTCACAATGGAATTGCGAATAGAGCCGCCCAATAAATAATAATAATACTGAAATAACGTCAAGCTAATATGTAATAATTAAGCTAAACCACACAAAAACCTTTGCATTAGGGAGATCACATATACTTTAGGAGTTAAAATAGCCCTTTACAATAGCGAGATCACACATACTTTAAGAGTTAAAATGACCCTTTACAATGGGGACATGACACATACGTTAAGAATTCAAATGACCCTTTACGAATCACACCAAACAAATGTAGCTTATATAAGAAAGTGAACTCTTACCATATCATATACATTAAGGATGACTGGCTCCTGAGCCATGGCTGGTGAAAACAAGTCAACCAAATCAGCACACGGTGGTGAAAGAAACGGCAGAATTTCTCCTGGAAGAGCCAAACTGCCACACACTCAAATTATACAAATGCTGTCTACACAGGCAAACATCGTCTGGCTGAAATACAACAAACAACAGTTTTATAATAAGTTTCACTAAAGATCCATAAGTGTGAAGCTGTAAATGTGTTGCTGTAAGTAACAGTGTGTTCTTTGGTCATGTGATGAGCGGAGAGGCATTGGTGAACATCATGGCATCTGGAAAGATCAGTGAGAAAAGGGGCAGAGAAAAAGAAATGATGATAGACTGAGATGATGGTGACACGGAGGAATGTCACCAGCGGGTTGTACAGAACATCAGGACCATGATCTGTGGAGAGACATGAATGTCTAAGCCAGTTGGCAGGGCCCATGAAGGTAACGGTGATATTTAAAAACATGTTGGTGATCAGTCAATATAAGATCAGACCTTGGAAGTCAAGCCGTAAACTGGCTGCAGTTACAAGCAAAGTTTGACAGACAACATCAATAAATAACGAAACTACCACATATTGTAAACTACATAAGAAAACAAGGGGGACAAACTTCCCAAGTTCAACGAACAGAATAATAATATTAACAGACTAAGACCAGCAGATGAAGATTACTTGATGTGATACTCATAGTTTAGATGTGTTAGAGGAACACACATTGGAAGTCAAGGCCGTAACCTGGCACCTGTTTTACAAATAAGTCTCGTCAATATCCTCAGTGGCTAAGGGGTTATGGACACGATGTGTAATCTCGTATACCCGGGTTCGAAACACAGCGGCGCTGTTTTTTTTTTTCTTAAAAAAAGGTGTAGGTGCCGGTCGTTCAGTAAGCAATGGCAAACTACTGAACATAAAACTTGCCCAGGAATCACGAACAACCAAAATGCTGTGCCAGATCCCCATGTCACTCCACGCTGTCGCACTCTTGCAAGACCATGGTGATCCATTTGCTCCTCCGAGGTGTACACGTGCTCACTACGTCTGCCGTATTTAGTAGATCTAGATGAGATAGACTCTGGAACCCACCTTGGAAGCCAAGCCGTATCCTGGCACCTGTTTTACAAGTAAAGTATCATTGACTAACACCAATAATTAACCTTAACGAAACTACCAAGTATTGTAAACTACACGAGAAATCAAGGAGGACAAACACAAACAATCCCCAAGTCCAACGAACAGGATACTGAAGGAAGGCAAGGAGTGAATACAATACTGAGGATAGAAGTAGAAGAAGAGGGTACACACTGGAAGTCAAGCCGTAACCTGGCTGCAGTTTTACAAGCAAAGTCACATATAGTACTAACGCCAATAATTAACGAAACTGGCACATATTGTAAACTACAGCAGAAAACAAGCAGAACAAACACGAAATGCCCAACGATGTAAATATTAAATACCTGGGAGGCGGTCAGTCAGCAGGCAGGAAACAGACGACAAACTGTTGATCTCTTCATTGCTGCAGATGAGTCATATAAAAATTACACCCAACTTCCATTTCAAAGGAACAAAATATTTCCTGGTGACGTTAAAATTAAACCCGTTTTAAATATGGACAATTTTTTTAAATATGTTATTCAAATATATAATAACATATGTTGCACATTTATTAATTTACAGGATATTGTTATTTGTTGAGAATGTATTAATTTATATTTGTGCCCTATTGTTTTCGCAGTGGGAAAGATTGAAGTGCTGATTACGTCAACGTGTTTAGGGAGGGAGAGAGGAAGGATGTCTGGATACTGAAATGGAGAATTTCCCATGTCTGGTAACCAGTGGCGTCACTGGGGTTGGTGTCACCCAGTGCGGTAAACTCTTGGTGTCACCCCTCTAGACTTTCACCATGCTCTTCTTCCGAGTGTTCCTGTACCATATATAATCGCATATAGTAATGTTTGTAAAATAAGTCAAAAAGTTAATAAGGACATAAGAAAGAAAACAAATTGAACAATATAACTTCAATACTTCAGGTAAAACATAAATAAAGAACTTCGACAAACTCGGACAAAGTTAAATTTTTGTTATTTTGCTATGTCTGCTTTGTCAAATTTGCAATTTTTTTATTTTGGTGTCACCCCTTGATGGTGTCACCCTGTGCGGCCCGCACCCCCCCCCCCCGCACCCCCCTAGTGACGCCCCTGCTGGTAACCCCATGAGTGCTCACTCCCCATCAAGAAAGTACAGAATACGGTAAACTCCTTGACCCGTCTCACAATCAGGTGCCCTCTCCACGATGAAGGTTGGCTGCAGTGGATCCTCAACACTGTCTCGCCTTGATTGTTGTACATACATTCTGTCAGAATACTGTTCGTCCATCTTTTGATGTTATCTCCCCATTTGTCTACCTCTTGCTCTGTTTACAACATTCATTTGACAATGTATTTTCCTATGTGAATGTATCATGCACTATTGATGAATGAAAGATGAGTGATTGGAAGGGTCGAATGTAAGACGGACCTGCGTGCCCAATTTGTAACCCTTTTACAATAAAGTTGAATTGAATTGAATCGCTTACCTTCATCCTTAGGGCCGTGGCCAACTTAGGTATAAAAACAGACCACAAAGCAGTCGTTGCCAATGGCTAAAGTACTAAAACTACTGGCTAAAGGTAGCACAAGACAAAGACCACCCTGGATACCAAACGTTCAGTGACAACCGCAGCAAAAGGGGAGGCATCCCCATAGTAAAACTGCAAAGACCGGCAGGATGGGAAGCAGCAGAGAAGATGAAGGAAGAAATCGAGCTAACAGAAACCCTGAAACAGACAAGACGGTTCAAGCCAACAATCCCACCATGGGAACTAACAGTCCCATTTACAGACTGTAATCTGGCAAAGACCATCACCAAGGACACGGAGGACACAGATGCAAGAGACACGGCCGAGGCGTACATACAAGAAATCAGTAAGGACAACCTCATAATATACACAGACGGGTCCAAGAACGAACAGGGACAGGTAGGAGCAGGAGTAGTGGTCCCAGACTGGAAACTGAAGAAACAGTTCAAACTAACAGATCAGACAGCAGTATGCACGGCCGAACTGGTAGCCATAATGAAAGGCCTTGAGATTGCAGCCGAAAAACCACCGCTGAGACTGTGTATATTAACAGACTCAGTACAAACGCTCGGGAACGTCGCTAGAGGAAACAGACCCGACATAAAAGAGGAGATATTAGGGGCAGCCGCCAACCTCAGGTACATGCGATGCCAAGTCACCATCGGATGGATACCAGCCCACAGGGGTATCCAGGGAAACGAACAAGCAGACAGAGCGGCGAAACGAGGACTAACCAGCAGTAATAAAATCAGCACAGGCCTAGGTAAAGTAGAAGGAAAGAATATCGTCAACAATTACATACTCCAGGAATGGAGGAAACGGAAGCAAGCAGCGCTAAAGGTCGTCATGAATACCAAGTACTGGGTGAACACAGCTACAAGCCACAAGTCAAGATCAACATGAAAGCGCCAGCAAACAGACAGTTGTGAAGAATCAGACTATGTAACTGGAAAGACACAAGAGAAAACTCATTCTGCAGAGCATGCCTCGAAAAAAACACCATTGAACATTATATTTACTAGCATGCAACAAGTACAATAGTGAATGAAGGGAGCTAAGAGATCACTTCATCAAAACTGGGACTCAAATGACAATGAAGGAGTGACTACACACAAACAGCAACCCAGAAATACAGGAGCTGGTCAGACAGTTCATCTGCAGAACAGGGAAGGCCACATAACCTCCCTACATTGTATATATTTATATGGTTATATTTTTTTTTTAAAGTGGCGGGGTGAGTGACAGGATGGTGAGTTGGCTCTTACGGAAGGGCTCCTGAACGGGGATGACAGGAAGACCTGGTCGTCTTGTTGTCGCACCAACCCATACACCGATGACGAAAACAAGAAAGCGAACGTAGAGGTGGATGGGCAGCTGACCGGGGGAACAACTTGCACTTAAATTCTCTGCCTTTGCCAATATCGAGTCCTTATGAGGACTGAACGTGACCGGGGCCAGCCCTGGTGAGAATAACACAGCGTAAGACAGAAGAAATAACCAGACAGCACAAAAGAACTTTATTCGACAAACAGAGCGGAACCAATAAAACCAGTATGAATTAGGACTAACAATCCACACAACCACGGATCTCAACAATAACCGACGCTGAGGAAGCAGGTTGGACGAGACCGAATTTGGAATTTTTGTTTTAAAAATTGGAATTGGAATTGGAATAGTCGTTGCCACAATAAAAATCACCAGTAGAACGAAGCAAAGACCAGGAAAATACATGCCACGCGAATCAGTAAACTTAAAATAATCTCAAAGACGAGGCAGTGAGGTAAAATTATGAAAAAGAGCTAACTGAAATCTTTGTAAAATTACCTATAGAAAGAAAGACAGTGGAAGAAGAATGGAAGATGTTCAAATCAAGCATTTTAAATACTGCAAAGATAACATGTGGAACCACGAAAAAACGCAAAACACGGATAAAGAAAATAACAAATTGGTGGAACGCAGAAGTTAAAAAAAAAAAGCTGTAAAAGAAAAAAAGGAAAAATGTAAAAAGTGGTCGAAGAGCAAACAGGAATGCGATCACATAGAATATAGAATAGCGAGAAGACATGTGAATAGAATAGTAAAGAGAGAAAAAACAAAAAGACTGGGAGGAGTATGGAGAAACCCTAAATAAAAACTACAAGGAGGCAACTAGAAACTTCTACAAAAAGATAAGTGCAATGAGAACCAGAGGAGAACCCCTTGACCCAACTGAAATAATTAAAGAAAATGGAGAACCAATAAGTGAACAAAAACAAATCCTAATAAGATGGAAACAATACTTCGAAAAACTTCTCAACATCCCATCAGATGTCACAGGAATTCAAGAGACCTATACAGATTTCACCGAAGAACTCGAACCAGACATACTAAAAGAAGAAATTATAGAAGCCGTCCTATTAGCCCCATTGAACAAATCACCAGGACGAGATGAAATACCAAATGAACTAATTAAAGCAGCAAGAAAAGTAGAAACAGCATGACTACATAGACTATTCAACCACGTTTGGGTAGAACAACAGACACCACGAGACTTGGGAAACGCCATAATTGTCCCAATTTGGAAAAAAACAAAACAAAGGCAGTAAAAGATACTGCACACAATACAGAGGCATTTCACTGTTGAGTCATACTGGGAAAATATTTTGCAAAATTCTTGAGAAAAGATTACGAACTATTATAGAACCCCAGCTAAGCGAAACACAATTTGGATTTAGGAAAAACAAAGAATGCACAGATGCCATTTTTGCTCTTAGACAACTTACAGAAAAATCAATCGAATTCAATGAAGCACTCTACTTAGCCTTTGTCGACCAAGAAAAGGCATTTGATAGAGTAGATAAAATCAAACTGTGGGAAATCCTTAAACAATATGGAATGAGTACACATCTAACAAGCCCATGTTTTCTCGCTTGCTTGCGTTCGCTGGCTGTGAACTCCAGCGTGAAGTCCTGTATGTCGGATGAAGACATCCTATTGTCCAACATCAGTGTGATGTCCTACCGGACTGGAGTTTGCTTGAGTATCCGTTGTCTCATGTCTGGTTTATTGGTGTGCAGACTGGTGGTTCCCCGCCGTGCAGGCAGATACTCTCCGACTTCGGAAGAATCAGCGATCCTTCTACGTTAGCCAGGACCCCGAAAGGAACGGTTGCCTGGGACGCACGACTAGGACGTGTTAGTAATAGTAGGTCTTGGCCAGTGTAGAACCTGGCCCTAGTGCCTTGGAAACACCTCTGCGTCCCACAAACCTATGTAAAAGCTTATACAACAACAGTGAATGCATAATGAGAGCAACTGGAGGACACTCAGAACCCTTCACCATAAGATCCGGAGTACGACAAGGTTGTGTCCTGTCCCCTCTCTTGTTTATAACATATATAGACAACATATGTAAAGAAACCAGCCAAACAGAGACCGCAAGAACACCGCATGACGAGAACACAGAAGAAAAACCATTTGCAAATCTAACCATTAGAGAACTCCTGTTTGCGGACGACCAAGCACTAATAGCAAAATCAGAAGATGAATTACAAAACCACATGAATAGTCTAAACGAAATGTGTAGGGGACATAGCATGAAAACTAGCACAAGTAAAACAGAGGTATTGACTATAACTAAAGATGAAAAAGCAACAACGATTCACCTAAACGAACATCCCCTGAAACAAGTAAAGAGTTTCAAGTACCTAGGAAGTATAATATCATCAAATTGCAAATCGTAAGACGAGATCGAAAATAGATGCAATAAGGCAAACCAACTTATAGGACAAATGGCACCAATACTAAAGAACAAACATGTATCAATAACTACTAAGAAAGCACTTTACAACACAATCTTCCTGCCAACTCTATGCTACCAATGCTATACCTGGACAATGACAGAAAAAGAGAACAGAAAAATCACAACAACAGAAATGAGATTCCTGAGAAGAATACTCAATGTATCAAGAAGAGATAAGATCAGAAATGAAGAAATCAGGACTAAAGTGGGGGTTATAGCAGCACTAGAGTTTATTAGAAAGCAGCAAGTCAAATGGTTTATCCATGCAAGTAGGTTACCAGTCAACAGTAAACCACAACAAGCAATGATGTACAGACCAGAGGGAACCAGAGGAAGAGGCCGACCACGTAAACGATGGACGCAGGGAATAACAGAGACCACGGGAATATCGATACATGAAGCCCATAAGCGGGCATTCTCCCGCTGTTTATACTTCACCTCGACACCGCAAGGTACAAGAGGAACCTGATGAGATGAGATGAGACCTTCACCCTTACCCATCCAGCATGGTTTTTATAAGAGTGTTATCCTTTAACGTGGCCGAAATATTTTCGTTTTTCTCTTGTTTATATCTTTCACCAACTCTCTTTTCATTCCAGCTTTTTCTAGAACCCATGTATTTGATTGATTTTGTTTCCATGAAATACTGATAATATAATATAGTAGTACACTAATTGCTAGTGAATAAGAAACGCTAACAAAAGGTGAGAAGTAGTTTTGCTTTTACACAACTCACACTCTTAAATAAATAACAATAAACCAACAAAACAAAAATAGTTCCGTATCAGGAATCTGTTGTGGGTGTGTGACCTCTTAGGACCATCACAGTCTGTGGGCGTGAGTGCACGGAGACAGGTGGTCAGTCTTTCCCTCTCGTGGCGAACGGCGAGAGCAGGGGTCGGACTTTCTTTCTACCGCGCTCACGCCATTGTCTGCGTAACGTTCTAACAATTACACCAACGTCGTCTTCTTCTGTGTGTGTCCTTCAAGCACTAGGTAATACCACATCTGGCACGGTCTCTCTCCACACTTGCTGAGAGCATCGCATAAAGCACGGACTCCGTAGCTCCAGCGATAACACTTGGGAGTGTCCAGAAAAAGTCCGGGGAACGACCCCATGACTTTCAGAAAGCGAGGGAAATGGTTTAACTATTTTGCTACGGAGACTCCTTGCTCAGAATGCAAGTGTCGATTCTATACAGGGGACGGAACTCAGTCGTCACTAGTTCACAATTTCTTAACTGATTCAGAGCCAACAGATAATACAGGGTGTACTTTTAATGACCATGCAGTATTTGAAAATATTGCCGGTCCAAATTTTGTATTTACCTTTTATGTTGCATGAACTTTACAGAGGGTAAATACAAAACTTGGACCGGCAATATGTTCAAACATTGCACAATCATTAAAAATACACTCTATATATCATCAAATGTGACTGTCTGGTTGGACAGAAGCGCGATACATCGCCATACTGGGGCCGCCATCTTATTTGTTTTATTTCCTGTATCTTACTTAATTTTAATGCTCAGTGAATAGAGATTTACATTGCAATAATCTGTACCGTGTTTGGTCAAAACCTACATTGTGTTTGGTACTGAAGCAGTTAACATGCCCTTAATTTGTCAAACTCCAGTCTCGCCTCTCGGCCTTTTGGCCAAGATGAAAGTGTAACTAATATCTGCACTTGATCTTGTCAGGGCCACATGCACAGGCGGTCATTTGAATGAGACACAGGGATGTGGAAACCTGATGGGGCGCTGCGGCCCCTGGGGGAACCGAGAGCCCTTACCTCTACTCTCGGCCTTTCGGCTAAGAATAAGTGTATATTTATCTGTGCTTGATCTGGCTAGGGTGCAGAGACGGTCATCCAAGATGCAAACTCCAATCAGCAAATCACTGTCCGCTAACACTGGCAGACGGGTTTTGGTGGACCACAATGGGTCGAAACGCACATAGTACGACTAAGAAGCCCTTTAAAAATAGCTCAATTTAGAGAGAACCGAACCGAATGATGGCATCCAAAAACGTACTTCCGGAGTGCGAGGCATGCGGTTTAACCGTCTCCAGAGATGAATGCAAATAAAGTAGAATTAGGAAACTGAAAGTATTTACCGACTGGGATTCAAGCCTGTCACTCCCAAGTGGCGACAGCGCCTCACTGCAGGAACAAGTGTACTTCGATGCATGACCAGCTAGGCACCCCTGTGTTGTACGTGTACAACAATGGAACCGACCATTCATTTCTGTTGTTTAAATTGTGATTAATAAACTGCATTCATCATATGCCATGCCGATAAGCGTGGGTGGTCATGTTTCACCATGTCACGCGATCACCAGAGTCGTGGATCAGCTCTGTGTTTTGTTTCGACCATACCACGTGGCCCAGCCATCCAGGTGTTTACTTCTCTTCCTTCCCCTTGTTCCCCACCACTCGATCTTGCCAGTTGTCACCAAGTTCTCCAATTTATTTCTTCTCATAACGGGGCCAAAGAATTGTAACTGTCATATAATTTCTTTAATCAGTTTACAACGATCTTCATTTGTTTCTTGGAAGACTTGCTCATTGGTTTTTCTGTGTGTCCATAGTACTCTTTGCATTTTCCTCAGAAACCACATTTCCATAGCCATCAGGTGTTATTCAACTTGTCTTCTCATTGTCCACGCTTCACATCCATATAAAAGTACACGTTGTATGTAGTACCTCAACACTCCTTTTCTCGTTACAAATGACATGTTTTTATTGGTCAGTATGTTTTCCATCATGCAAAAGGCTACCTTCGCCATGGCGATTCTTGTTCTAATCTCTTCAAGAAAACTCCAATCAGATGTTACGACTGTTCCGATATAATTATACCGATTCAATTGTTTCAGAATATTACTATTTACTTGTGAATTACATTGTGGTATTTCCTTCTTCCTAGTGATGACAATTATCTCTGTCTTCATACAATTCAATTCTAACCCTAGTTGTTCACTGTGTGCAACAACCGCATCTACTATATGTTGCAGATCCTGCTGTCTGCTGTCAATACTGTGTCATCCGCATATCTAATATTATTGATGCTACGTCCCAGAATGATAATTTCTTTTATATCTTCTGCCCGTGTGTATTGTTGCGCACGTAAAAAATCCCTAGCCAGTTGGAAATCGAAAAAAGAGTAGCCTAACGCCGCTGCCCGGGCAAATTTTCGAGTTAAAATTCTACACAAAGTATTTCAGGATCCTCGCCGGTGCTGCGGAGTTGTGCACTGAGCTGAGATTCTCCGGACCCAAACTTGAGTTATGGGTAGAACGGAGCACTTATGCCGTGATGTTGATCCGTCGACTAAACTAAACTAATATCTTCTACATTTCTGAAAATATTTTCACTGTAAAGGGAAACAAGATCTGGAGACATTACACATTCCTTCTCACACCTCTCTTAATAGACTGATACTGACCTACTTCACGATCAATCGTTATGGTTAGCTTTCTGTTTCCGATATATGTTTTTTTACAAGTCTAAGGTCGTTTCCATCAATTTGTAGATCTGCAAGCATCTTTATCATGTTGACAAATCTTACTTTCTCGAAAGCCTTTGTTAGTCAATAGAGTGAAAGTGTGGGTCTTTGTTTACTTCAATAGAACGTTCAATTAATGTTCTCAGCATGTACATATCATTTACTGTACCCTTGCCTTCTACAAACCCACTTTGTTCTTCTCCTATTTCGGGTTGTATTTTCTTCCTCACCCTTTGCATAATAATTAGCAAAATCTTCGTGATGTGACTCATTATCCTAATTGTTCGATGTTGATCACATTCTAAGGCTCCTGATTTCTTTGGGATTGCAATAAATATTAGAATTACATAATTCAGGAGATATATCTCCAGTATCATGTCATCATCATTCAGTGCCTTGCGGTTGGCGTGGGCGACCACGCCTCTCCATAAATTGCGATCTCCGACTTCATGGATCAATTCGTGTGTTGACTCCCTTCAGTGCTATGACACACGACTGAAGAGAATTTTCTCACGCTGTCTTCCTCTATCTCTCTTTCCTCAAATCGTTCTAGTTGTAACAACATGTTCCAGTTTTTGTCTTCTCATAACATGGCCCAAAAAAGGACGACTATCTCTTTCTGATGCTTATGATAAGTTGTCTTTGCGAATCAGCTTCCCTTAAGGTGTCAAGATAGCTCATTTTGGCTGTCCAATTAATGTTCAGCATTCTTCTATAAAAACCACATCTCCAAGGCTCCCGTGGATTTTCTCACATATTTACTAATTGTCCGGTTCTATGTAATATGCAAGAACTCATTTTCTAACTTTCAAGGACAGTAACTTATTGCACAAAACATTCTTCATTTGATAGAATGCAATGTTTGCTTGTCCTATTCTGTTCTTTATCTCAGTGGAGCATCTTCCATCTGATGTTATTCATCATAATATCACGAAGTTCTTTGATGATATGTTTGTGATATTGTCGTTGTCTAGGTAACGATATTCCTGGTGTGTCAATTGAGCTCTCTCACTGTCTTACACTATGACTCACCCCCGCAGTGCACATCCACCAGTCATGAAACAAGATTGAGTTGGCGCACATAATCTTTTAATCCAGAAAGAACACGGACAAACGGAACATGTTTATACATCCAGAAAACACAATGTAAATCCACCGAATAAGTATATCCTCCTCACACTTAATCCGCACACATCACTGCCTTCTCAAGGCCTCCTTACTCTCGAATGTACACGACAGGTATCCAGCTACTAGCCCCAGCTGGACCTTACACACGACAACCCACACAATGGGTATAGGCCTACACTCACTATCCACCCCACTCTGGGTTTTAGGCCTGCATTCAAACTCGGAGAACAACACAATCCAGGACGGAGCTCTATCCGTCCTACCTCCGTTTCTATCCTTCAACTCCCGACCCGTTCGGAGTCAAAACATCAACTGTCTTAAACGACCTGACCCGCAGTCGGTCTCTTCTCTCACTGACTTTCAAGTCTCCTAACTTCACACAACACTCAACTGTCTTTCGCCCCATCCACCCTAGGGGTATCCACTCACACCCGCCCCATTATTTCTCAGGGTTGATTGTTTTTCTCGTAGTCCCGTTACACAGGTCACTCATCTCAATGTCAATGACCCAGGCATATGTCAGATATATTGTATTAATAAACTGGACACAGCAATACTGTCCGATGTGTTTGTTATTTGATCTATGCTGGTATCTATAATCTATAACATTGTGAAAATATCTAGTTGTATTCACACCATAAGTGAATCTTTTACATGTTACACGTGTTTCACGTTTACAGGGTTAAGACAGTTTAGTCATGTACATCAGGGAGTCTCCGTCGCGGATCGGTAACGACGTCTGCCTCGCGTTCCGAGGGTTGAGGGTTCGATTCTGGCCTACGTCGTTATGTTCACGGTTGTAATTTTAACTGGAGACTCCTGGGGGTCGTTGCTGGAGCGAACGGAGTTCGTGTTTTATGCGACACTTTCGACAGGCCGCGCTGCAGAAAGAAACTCAGCCATATGGGGTACAACCGGATGCAATGAAGTGGATCCTCTGGCATTTTAAAATCCATTTAGGGCGCGACCGCTGTGACTTGTAGGGGTTATTTATAATTTTAATCCAGGGTGGGTTTTTCCAAGTGGTGTTAACAACACTAAAGTTGTATGGGATAAACCCGGTGCAATGACGTCATTCTTCTTGCCTTTTGAAGCCTGGTTTTTTTTAAAGTAATGTACACAAGCCGGTCTCCCTGGCGAAGGGATTAACGACCTCATCCGTAATCCCGTATATCCACGCGAGGAACATAGGTGCGCGAGATTCGGCAGCGGATCGTGTCGCGTTGGTTACTTACGGGGTATGTGAACCGGTCGCTCAGAAAGTAATGGTAAACTACTGAGCGTAATCTTGCCAAGAACATCAACAACAGCTAAAAAATGCTGGTGTTGACTGCAACATCCTGGAAGGGATATGCAACTTTTACAAAAAAAATGTACATAACATTGGTAAGAGTGAATTCTGTTACTGTAAGAAACCTACGATATTGACTATTCCTTGCCGAGCATATTTCGTTGCATCTCGTTTATACGGGGGTAAGTTAATAAGTAAGTCACAAATGACTGTGGAAAAATAACTAAAATGATAACAACTTGAAGCCAGTTTATTTTTGTACATACATTGTCCATTTATTTCTTAACATAATTTCCACTTACGTTGATGCACTTATCCCATTGTTTTATCAGTCCTCCCAAACCGGCTGCATAGAACAGCGTGCTTTGTTTTAATTGACCTGCCACAGAACTATGTGGCTTACTTATTGACTCACCCTCGCAACGTTTTCTACCCAGCTTTGCACCGCTTTAAGGGACAAACATTTGTCAGCATAAACAGGAAACTCACCTTGGCGGAGACAATTCACGAATGACGCCGAAGATGAATGTGAAGTAAAAACGTGGTTTAGAAAACAGGGCACTCAGTTATATGCAGCGGGTTTGGGAGGACTGATAAAACGATTGGATTAGTGTATGAATGTTGGTGGAAATTATGTTGAGAAATAAAGGGACAGTGCATCTATACAAATAAACTGGTTTCAAGTTGTTATCATCTTTAGTTATTTTTCTACAGCCATTTGTGACGTACTTATTAACTTACCCTCGTATATGCATCGCGTTTCTATTCTAGATCCCTTCTCCCATATAACGATCAATTCGATCAACAAGGCTCCACAAGACAAATTCTTCCCGCCACACAAATCATCATCTCACACCACACCAGAGTGACGCTTCAACCGTTGGGGAACCCCTCTCCCTGGCGTGTTCTCCCAGATCTCACAAGTACCAGCCGCCCATCCACAGGCTCCCCCACAAACACGTGTGTGATCGGCAACTTCGTGCATCTCATGTATCGATCCTGCTAGGAGGAATCATGCGTGTGGCTGTCAATGCGAGCGCTAGTGCGACAGTCATTGACAGTAAGCAGCGCGATACGAGGACAGGAGCAAACCTCCGTTTTCTTCGAGGAAAAAAATCGTTATCATTTTCAGCGCCACTACGGCCTGTTACCTTTGTTATTCCTGCATGATTACCGTGCAGGGAGAGGGATTTTAGACGGCTGTATTTCTTACTTTGTCTATTCGATCGGGCCGTGCAACTTGTGTGTTGTTGTGTTATTCCGGTTTTATTTTCCAACTGCAATTCCGCACGTAAGTAATGATAAGTAATGTAAGGTCTCTCTTGTTTTTCATTCTCTCTGTTTGCCTTTGTGTATGTTTCACTACCTATATATCTGCCTGCCTGCCTGCCTGCCTGCCTGTCTCTTTGCTTGCCTGCCTGTCTCTTTGCTTGTCTGCCCGTCTCGCTATCTACATGCCTGTCTGGGCGGGCGAGTGGAGAGACGGACGGACAGACAAGCATATAGACAGACAGACTTCTGAATGTCGGATAATCATAAACTGAATCATAAATAACATAATGATTCGGAAATCGAAACACTTTATATTCAACTGCATAGTGGCTTATATAGAACTATAAAGGAAGGCATGATTCTTGGAAAAAGAGGCTGGGGAGGAGCCGACCAGCATACGGTCGACATAGGGCATTGGCCGCTCTGTGTATGATGCTTTTTATGTATGCTACCTCTTTCTATGTATTCTGTGTATTATGTTTAGTCGGTTTATTTTCTGTGTATGTATCGTCTTTCTGTGTATTCTATCTTTGCATTATGCGGGTTCAAATGAAAACCTTAAATAATTTTGACTCGTTGAGTTGTCCAAACAGGTGGAAATCACTTGGAGCTAGGCCTGGTGATTACGGGGTATGTGGTACACACTGAAAGTAGAGGTAACCGATGATTTCAACCGTTGCATGAGCATTATGGGGTCGAGCATTGCTGTGTTGCAAAAGGACACCTTTACTCAGAAATCCACGTCTTTTGGATTTGGTTGCGGGTTGAAACTTCCTACTCCACTTAGACACTTACTGGACTGACAGGAATGCATAACCATATTGGACCTTCATTCGCCGATGCATTTCTATAGGTTTAACCCCTTCTCTTAAAAAAAAAATGGATAAAAGAACTCAGCTCTTCTTTGGTGCATGTCAAAAGTAGTGCGGCCATATTTAAACTGTCATATGACGTCACAATGTTCGTCTGCATCGTGATTTCACATACTTAACACTCTTGACATCCTTAACAAAAGCATTGACAGGTTACAAGACAATGGCGGGGTTATTGTAATTTATATTACACTTCTAAGGTTTCAATTTGAATCCCCCAGGTACATTTTCTATCCCTGCATGCTATGTCTTTCTGTTTATTTTACCTCTTTCAGTGTATTCTGTCTTTCTATGTATCCTATATCGTTCCTTATATTCCCTATCTGTCTACGTATTATATGCCTTTCTATGTATTCTATATTTTTCTATGTATTTTCTGTATGTTCTGTTTTTCTATGTATTCCATGTCTTTCTATATATTTCTATGTTTTCTTTATATTTCTATGTATTCTATGTATTTCTATACTTTCTATGTTTTCCCATGTAATCTATGCCTTTCTGTTAATTCTGTCTTTCAATATATTCTTCTTCTTCTTCAGCATTCCGAGCCATTGAGGTTCTTTGCTGCAGATACAAGCCGTCTCCATTCGTCTCTCTGATTGACCTTCTCTTGCCAGTCGCTGATTCCAAGTGCTTGTAGGTCTGTATATATATTATCTCTCTACCGTCTTCTTGGTCTACCTCGGGGTCTACGGTCATTTATTTCTTGAGTGTAAGCGAGTTTTGTTTCCCTATTATCTTCCATTCTTTCTATATGCCCCAGCCATTGTAGTCTATTAGCCTTCATGATACCAGTGATTAGCGGGGACTTAAACAGATCATAAATGTCTTTGTTGCTTCTTCCTTTCCACTCTCCACTTTGTGTTTCCCTAATGGGCCCAAAGATGCGTCTTAAGACTTTGTTCTCAAAGGTTTGTAACAAGGCTTCGTCTCCTTTAGTTGTACTCTAGGTTTCAGAGCCATACAGCACAACTGGTCGGATCAGTGTTTTGTAAATTGTGATCTTGGTGTTACGAGATAGCGCATTTGATTTTAGCAGGTGTTGAAGTGCATAGTATATCTTATTTCCAGAGTTGATTCTAGCTTGTATTTCTTTCCTTATTATGTTGGAGCAGTTGAGGATTGTACCCAGGTATTTGTACGTTTCCGTTCTTTAAATGGTCATATTATCTATTTGTATCTTATATATCTGATATCTTTCTATATATTCTGTCTTTCTATTTATTCTACATATTTCTCTATATTTGATGTCTATCTAGGTCTTTCCATATATTATATGTATGTCTAAATTTTCTATAAATTTTTTTGAATTGTATGTCTTTCTAATGTATTTTGTGTCTTTCCATCTATTCTATGTATATATGTATATACCGTGTTTCCCCGAAAATAAGACATACCCTTATAATAAGCCCTAGTACGATTTTCAGGATGCTTTTACAATAAGACCTACCCCTAAACTAAGCCCTAGTTAAGGTCGTCAGCTAGAATGAGAGACTTGTTGCCGAATGGCCAGTCGGAGAACTGACGCCACTGGTGCGCATTTAATTTGGAGAGTTATGACGATGTTTCAGAAGATGATGACATGACTGTATTTGAATAAATGTAAAATTTTGTACATGAATAAATATAGATTGTTGTATCTGAAAAAAAAAAAAAAAAATAAAACATCCCCCGAAAATAAGCCCTGGTGCATTCTTTAAAGCTAAAATAAAGCTAATATATATAACCCGGTCTTATTTTCGGGGGGAAACTCGGCTTTTATATATATGATATATATATATATTTTTTTTTCCGCGTTTCCATCCTGTTTCAGGATATTGCGGTCAACACCAGCATCTTTCAGCTGTATGTTGATTCCTAGGCTAGATTACGCTCATCAGCACGCCACGACTTTCTGAGCGACCGGCTCCATACTCTCATAAGTCACTTTTGCGATTCGAACCACTGCTAATACTCGTCGCGTCACGTGACGAGAGTATTCGGGGTTAGCGGAGAAAGCTGCTAACTCCTCGGCCATGGAGCCGGCTATATATATATATATATATATATATATATATATATATATATATATATATATATATATATATATATAAAACAAGCTGCGACCGATTTGGCTGCAGACCGAGTCGCGCTGGGTTTTAACGTGTTGGTATGGGAGCCGGTCGTTTTCAGAAAGTAATGGCAAACTACTGAACGTAAACTTGCCAAGATATCAACAACAGCAGCAAAATGCTGGTGTTGATAGCGATGTTCTGTAAATAGAATATGCCCAAAATTTATTTCTATGTATTTCTGTGTCTTTCAATATATGCTATGTATTTCTACATATTCTATGTACTTCTATATATTCTATATATTTCTATATATCCTATGTATTATAAGTCTCTCTATGTATTCTTGTTTCGAGGGAAATGTGTCACACGTAGTTATGCACCTCAAAGATCAGTGTTAGTTGGTTGGTTGATTGGTTGGTTGATTGGTTGGTTGATTGGTTGGTTGATTGGTTGGTTGGTTGATTGGTTGGTTGATTGGTTGGTTGATTGGTTGGTTGATTGGTTGGTTGATTGGTTGGTTGATTGGTTGATTAGTTGGTTGATTGGTTGGTTGATTGGTTGGTTGATTGGTTGGTTGATTGGTTGATTGGTTGGTTGATTGGTTGATTGGTTGGTTGATTGGTTGGTTGATTGGTTGGTTGATTGGTTGATTGGTTGGTTGATTGGTTGGTTGATTGATTGGTTGGTTGATTGGTTGGTTGGTTGGTTGATTGGTTGGTTGATTGGTTGATTGGTTGGTTGGTTGGTTGGTTGATTGGTTGGTTGGTTGATTGGTTGGTTGGTTGATTGGTTGATTGGTTGGTTGATTGGTTGGTTGGTTGATTGGTTGGTTGATTGGTTGATTGGTTGGTTGATTGGTTGGTTGGTTGATTGATTGGTTGGTTGGTTGATTGGTTGATTGGTTGGTTGGTTGATTGGTTGGTTGATTGGTTGATTGGTTGATTGGTTGGTTGATTGGTTGGTTGATTGGTTGATTGGTTGATTGGTTGATTGGTTGATTGGTTGGTTGATTGGTTGGTTGATTGGTTGATTGGTTGGTTGATTGGTTGGTTGATTGGTTGGTTGGTTGATTGATTGGTTGGTTGATTGGTTGATTGGTTGGTTGATTGGTTGGTTGATTGGTTGGTTGATTGGTTGGTTGGTTGGTTGGTTGGTTGATTGGTTGGTTGATTGGTTGGTTGATTGGTTGGTTGGTTGGTTGATTGGTTGGTTGATTGGTTGGTTGATTGGTTGGTTGATTGGTTGATTGGTTGGTTGGTTGGTTGATTGGTTGGTTGGTTGATTGGTTGGTTGATTGGTTGGTTGGTTGATTGGTTGATTGGTTGGTTGGTTGGTTGATTGGTTGGTTGGTTGGTTGATTGGTTGGTTGATTGGTTGGTTGATTGGTTGGTTGATTGGTTGGTTGGTTGGTTGGTTGATTGGTTGATTGATTGGTTGGTTGATTGGTTGATTGGTTGGTTGGTTGGTTGGTTGATTGGTTGGTTGGTTGGTTGATTGGTTGGTTGGTTGATTGGTTGATTGGTTGGTTGATTGATTGGTTGATTGGTTGGTTGATTGGTTTATTGGTTGGTTGATTGGTTGGTTGATTGGTTGGTTGATTGGTTGGTTGGTTGGTTGATTGGTTGATTGGTTGGTTGATTGGTTGATTGGTTGATTGCTTGGTTGATTGGTTGGTTGATTGGTTGGTTGATTGATTGGTTGATTGGTTGGTTGGTTGGTTGGTTGATTGGTTGGTTGGTTGGTTGGTTGATTGGTTGGTTGGTTGATTGGTTGGTTGGTTGGTTGATTGGTTGATTGGTTGGTTGATTGGTTGATTGGTTGGTTGATTGGTTGGTTGATTGGTTGAATGGTTGGTTGATTGGTTGGTTGGTTGATTGGTTGATTGGTTGATTGGTTGTTGATTGGTTGGTTGGTTGATTGGTTGGTTGATTGGTTGATTGGTTGGTTGATTGATTGGTTGATTGGTTGGTTGATTGGTTGATTGGTTGTTGATTGGTTGGTTGATTGGTTGGTTGGTTGGTTGGTTGGTTGGTTGATTGGTTGGTTGATTGGTTGGTTGGTTGGTTGGTTGATTGGTTGGTTGGTTGGTTGGTTGATTGGTTGGTTGATTGGTTGATTGGTTGGTTGAGTGGTTGATTGGTTGGTTGCTTGGTTGGTTGGTTGGTTGGTTGATTGATTGGTTGGTTGGTTGGTTGGTTGGTTGATTGGTTGGTTGATTGGCTGATTGGTTGGTTGATTGGTTGGTTGATTGGTTGATTGGTTGGTTGGTTGGTTGGTTGGTTGATTGGTTGGTTGATTGGTTGGTTAATGTGTTGGTTGGTTGGTTGGTTGATTGGTTGGTTGGTTGGTTGATGGTTGGTTGATTGGTTGATTGGTTGGTTGATTGGTTGGTTGGTTGATTGGTTGGTTGATTGGTTGGTTGATTGGTTGGTTGATTGGTTGATTGGTTGGTTGATTGGTTGGTTGATTGGTTGGTTGGTTGATTGGTTGGTTGGTTGGTTGGTTGATTGGTTGGTTGATTGGTTGGTTGGTTGGTTGGTTGGTTGATTGGTTGGTTGATTGGTTGGTTGATTGGTTGGTTGATTGGTTGGTTGGTTGGTTGGTTAGTTGATTGGTTGGTTGATTGTTTGGTTGATTGGTTGGTTGATTTGTTGGTTGGTTGGTTGATTGGTTGGTTGATTGGTTTGTTGGTTGGTTGGTTGGTTAGTTAGTCGACAGATCATCCTCATTGCACATCGAACCATTTAGTCCATAAGTGCTCGGATCCCATCCTCATCAAATCCTGCAGCGTTTAACGGCTAACGACACCAGTTCTGTGTTGGTTTATCAATCTTCTTTAGCTTCCTGCGTAGTGTTCTTGCTTGGCCACACCTCTTTTAATTTGCTGTTCTCGCAGTCTGGCCATGGTTGTAGATTCACAGTCATCACTTGGTTCTCGCAAAAGTCTTACTTCTCGTAGAGCATTCAGAATGTCAGCCTGGTCCATGGCGCGTCCGCCCTCCACAGTAGCCTTACCTGCGAGCTTGTCAGTCCGTTCATTTCCTTGTACTCCCGCATGCCCCGGCACGAAGATGAAACTAATCTTTGCCAGGCGAGACCGCTCCAGTGACAGCAACCACCCTCTTCAGATCCACTCCGTCTCTAACCTCTTGAGCATGCTCATTGAGTCGGTAAGGAAACACGCCCTAAACAAAGATCAGTGTGTCAGTCTTAGGCATCCCTGTCAGGTTTTCTTCCTATAAACAGATTATATCCGGGGTAATGAGCTATTTCTACCCACGGGTAAGTTTTCTACCCTAAGGTTTCCCGCGCGAGTTAAAACGAGCGAACGAACAAACGGGTCTTTCGGCAGGTCCGCATGGCCGAATGGGTAAGAACGTGTGTTCTTAAACATCCGGTGTGCTGATGCCGAGGTAAGCGGTTCAACCCCTACACCGGACAGCTGGACTAAAATGTTGACCTATCGTCCTTGACATGAGGACGTAAATTACAAGTACCTCTAAAGTCAGAGTGGGTGCGCCTGATGGCGAGGGACACAGTTAATAGGGAAAACTAATCCACACGCAAAATTCAGTCCATCACTATTGTAAATAGTGTGTATGACTACGCTTGAGTTCAAAGCCAGTGAGCGCAAAAAAAAGGGGAGGGGGGAGGCTTTCCTGGGGGATAAGCTGGCGGAAGTCCGTCTGTTTCACAACAAAGATGATGAATGTTTGCCCGAGAAACTATAATATCATTTGTCGTCACATCGTCTCATCAACTGTGCCACCCTCGTTTGGAGCGCGATCACGGAGACTACGTGGCGAAGTCGTTACGCTCGCGTTCCGATGGTTGCGTGTTGGATTTTTGCCTACGTCGTTCAGTTCATGAGTGGCATTTTCTCGGAGACTCCTGGTGGGAGGGGGGTGTCGTCGCTGGAGCTACGGAGTTCGTGTCTTTGCGACTCTTTTGAAAGCAGGCAAGCAGACAGACAGGCACACATACACACATGCACGCACGTGTGTTTGGCTAGCGAAAACACAAACACACATCAAGTGATCTAATTAATGTACCTCCTATGGCGAGAACTCTTATATAAGACTTTTAAAAAATCGCTTAAAAAGTCGACAGGGTCGACTTCATTGCACCGGGTTTTATCCCATATGGCTCGGTATCTTTCTGCAGCGCGGAAAGCGTCGCACAAAGCACGAACTCCGTAGCTCTAGCCACGACCCACAGGAATCTCCGAAAAATTTCACTTGTGAACCGAAGGACGAGGCCTGGAATAGAACCCACAACCTTCGGAGCCCGAGTCAAACGGCTTGACCACTTCGCCAGGGAGACTCTTATCTAAGGACTATCGTGACACAACTAGTGGCCCAGATATGTCCACAGTAATTATCAATCTCACAATTAAAACAAACACA
>OY992894.1:91010222-91011800 GCA_963921405.1 Cepaea hortensis | reverse complement strand
GTTGGTTGGTTGGTTGGTTGATTGGTTGGTTGATTGGTTGGTTGGTTGATTGGTTGATTGGTTGGTTGATTGGTTGATTGGTTGGTTGATTGGTTGATTGGTTGGTTGATTGGCTGATTGGTTGGTTGATTGGTTGGTTGATTGGTTGGTTGATTGGTTGGTTGGTTGATTGGTTGGTTGATTGGTTGGTTGGTGTTTTGGTTGGTTGATTGGTTGGTTGGTTGATTGGTTGGTTGGTTGATTGGTTGGTTGATTGGTTGGTTGATTGGTTGGTTGGTTGGTTGGTTGATTGGTTGGTTGATTGGTTGATTGGTTGGTTGATTGGTTGGTTGATTGGTTGGTTGATTGGTTGAATGGTTGGTTGGTTGGTTGATTGGTTGGTTGATTGGTTGGTTGGTTGGTTGGTTGATTGGTTGGTTAATTGATTGGTTGGTTGGTTGGTTGATTGGTTGATTGGTTGGTTGATTGGCTGATTGGTTGGTTGATTGGTTGGTTGATTGGTTGGTTGATTGGTTGGTTGGTTGATTGGTTGGTTGATTGGTTGGTTGGTGTTTTGGTTGGTTGATTGGTTGGTTGGTTGATTGGTTGGTTGGTTGATTGGTTGGTTGATTGGTTGGTTGATTGGTTGGTTGGTTGGTTGGTTGATTGGTTGGTTGATTGGTTGATTGGTTGGTTGATTGGTTGGTTGATTGGTTGGTTGGTTGATTGGTTGGTTGGTTGGTTGGTTGATTGGTTGGTTGATTGGTTGGTTGATTGGTTGGTTGATTGGTTGATTGGTTGGTTGGTTGATGTGGTTGGTTGGTTGGTTGATTGGTTGGTTGATTGGTTGGTTGATTGGTTGGTTGATTGGTTGGTTGGTTGGTTGGTTGGTTAGTTAGTCGACAGATCCTCATTGCACATCGAACCATTTAGTCCATAAGTGCTCGGATCCCATCCTCATCAAATCCCGCAGCGTTTAACGGCTAACGACACCAGTTCTGTGTTGGTTTATCAATCTTCTTTAGCTTCCTGCGTAGTGTTCTTGCTTGGCCACACCTCTTTTAATTTGCTGTTCTCGCAGTCTGGCCATGGTTGTAGATTCACAGTCATCACTTGGTTCTCGCAAAAGTCTTACTTCTCGTAGAGCATTCAGAATGTCAGCCTGGTCCATGGCGCGTCCGCCCTCCACAGTAGCCTTACCTGCGAGCTTGTCAGTCCGTTCATTTCCTTGTACTCCCGCATGCCCCGGCACGAAGATGAAACTAATCTTTGCCAGGCGAGACCGCTCCAGTGACAGCAACCACTCTCTTCAGATCCACTCCGTCTCTAACCTCTTGAGCATGCTCATTGAGTCGGTAAGGAAACAAGCCCTAAACAAAGATCAGTGTGTCAGTCTTAGGCATCCCTGTCAGGTTTTCTTCCTATAAACAGATTATATCCGGGGTAATGAGCTATTTCTACCCACGGGTAGGTTTTCTACCCTAAGGTTTCCCGCGCGAGTTAAAACGAGCGAACGAACAAACGGGTCTTTCGGCAGGTCCGCATGGCCGAATGGGTAAGAACGTGTGTTCTTAAACATCCGGTGTGCTGATGCCGAGG